>JAGEOH010000018.1:288372-315750 GCA_032207245.1 Pardosa pseudoannulata | reverse complement strand
ACCCTCTTCGTTGTTTTCAATGCCACAGTTTTTGGACATTCCAAGCAGTCATGTCGTGGATCCGTTACCTGTGCTCGTTGTGCAGAAGTCGGTCACGACTCGGAGAGCTGTGTTAAATCACCTCTATGCGTAAACTGCAAAGGCGCGCATCCCTCTTTCTCCCGCGTTTGTCCGATCTGGCAATTCGAAAAAGAAATTCAAAGCCTAAAACTGAAAAACAATATTTCATACCCGGAAGCCCGAAAAATAGTTGCATCTCGTTGTCCAAAGCCTGGAGTTTCCTTCTCCTCTGCCCTTGTTTCTAAAACTATGAAATCTTGTGGGACTCAAACAGATATGTCTCAAAGTAAAATAATCAATAAACTCCCTACTACAGAATTTCCTTCCAAAAACGTAATTCCTGATAACTCAACCTCCAACACCAAGAAAAGCAACGTTGATCGAGCTTACAAAGTAGGAAAACCGAACAATCCTCCTGCGAATTTAAAAAAGAAAAAATCTCAGTTCGTTGACAAACGTACGAAGAAACCACTGTCTAAAGCCGATTTCTTAAAAATTCCCCCTCAAGTGACTCCAAATTCTCAGGAGTCTGAAGATCCTGTCAAACTCTTTGTGTCCTCTAGTGATGAGGGCATGTTAACGGATAACTCGGCGGACTCGGAGACGGTTGTGTCCCACAGCGCTCCACGTTAGTCCACTCTCTTTTAATTTTTTTTTTCATCATGTCTTTGTTGTCCTGGAATTGTCACGGTTTTAAGCAGCACGCCTCTGAGATGAGGGATCTCGTTAATGTTTATCACCCCGCGTGCATTGCTGTGCAAGAGACTCTTCTCAGTGAAACTCAGTCAGCTAACATTCGATACTTCAGTACATTCAGAAAAGACAATATCTCCGGCGATAAGGTTTCTTGGCGGAGTTGCGCTATTTGTCTCTCACCAGTACCCTGTTACCCCTTTAAATATAACTACCGAACTTCAAGCTATTATATATAAATTCACTAAAATATATATAAATTCACTAATTACCGTATGCAGCATCTATCTCCCACCAAGCGCAACAATTAGTAAATTGTCCTTAAATAACCTGATCAACCAGCTTCCACCACCTATCATCTTCCTGGGTGATCTAAATGGGCATAGCCCTCTATGGGGTAGCCGTGATCTAAATAAGCGTGGTCAATTAATAGAAAACTTTCTGTCAGACAACGATCTTTGCCCTTTTAACACAAACGAAATCACCCACTTCCACTTTCCTAGCAGAACGTTCCATAACATCGATCTTGCTATTTGCTCTCCAAATATCTTCCCTTTGTGGAATTTTTCAGTTGATTCGTATCTACACAACAGTGATCATTTCCCAATAGTACTTACTCATGTTCACTCTAATATCTCCTACCCCCACCTTTCACGGTACCTTCTTGATTCTGCTGACTGGTGTTCTTATAGCAACCTCGCAAATATCACATTAAATATGGTTAAAAATCGTAATATCGATGATGCAGTATCTCTCATCACAAATACAATAATTTCAGCTGCTGATGCTTCCATCCGCAAGTCATCGAGTCGCCCTCGAAAGCAGACCAAACCATGGTGGAATGAGGACTGTAAGAAAACATACAAAGAAAAAAGGAAAGCTTTTAGCATATTTAAAAGATATCCTACCACCGCAAACCTCCAAACTTACAAAAAATGGAAGGCTCTCTTTAGGCGCACCTTACGCAGAAGTCGGAGAGATTCGTGGAAGACCTACGTTGAAAGCATCTCATCGTCTATTACCAGCAAAAAATTGTGGGAAAAGGTGAGGCGCTGTTCAGGTATTTCTGCTACTAACCGAATTTCCATATTGCACAATAATAATCAAACTGTTTCCACTTTCAATGATATTGCTAACACTATAGCCTCCACCTTTGCAGATGTCTCCTCTAACTCTAGTTACTCTACTTCTTTTAAATATTTAAAAGTTACATCTGAAAAGAAGAATATTGACTTTAATACTAAAGATCAGCTACCATATAATAGAAACTTTACCTTTTTTGAATTAAATCATGCTCTCCAGAATACTCCCAAAACATCCTCTGGCCCAGACCAAATTTCATATACTATGATTAAAAAGTTTTCTCCTCACTCCCTTGCCCCCTCAGGGGGTTTACCTACTTTAGGTAAACACGGGTGTCGCAATCCCGAGGTACCCCAGCGGACTTTAATCTTCTTTCTGTTTCCCCTCCTCTTGTCTCCTACTTTGTCCTTTCCTTTTCTCCCTCGTTGTGGTTACCTCTTCGGAGGTGAGGGCTTTTCTCGTGATGCTATGTTCCGTCCTGAACATAGCCTCTCGCGAACTGTTAACTGCCCACGTGTTTGCCGTGCGTGGAGACCCGTGTCCAAGGAAATGAGGATCCTGGTAATTGAGGGGACTTCCCGTGGGGGAAATCATCTTTTATGGAATTTCCATTTTGGCGGGGAGTTTCCAACACGTTGCTTTGGCCTCGGCTTCGTGTAAACGGGAGGTACATACTGGTCCACATGTATCAATCGGCTGGTCGACTTTCGGCTCGGACTAAGTGATCGGTGTACTCTCTGGACTGTTGCGTTAAGGGTGGTAGCAGCTTCAGAAGTACCTGTGATCGTATAGATCCCGGCTAGCACTGGTGCAGGTTTCTGCATCCCCTTGTTGGGCTCCGTGGTGGGTGGTGCCGTCGGGATCCGAAATCTCATTACTTTATCATGGCTTCCTTTCCCCCCCCCCTCAATACTCTCAACGAGAGCAACAAAGTGCAAATGTAATTAATAAAAACACTCGATTCTTTATAGTAAAAAAAATATCAGATGAAAGTTTCAGTCAAATATCACCATTCCTCATACATAAAATAATAAAATCTGCTGTTGGTGATGTCGAATCTATTAAAAAACTTAATTCTGGAGACCTTTTAATAAAAGTATTTAATGCATCTCAGGCTCAAACCCTCGTATCCTGTACTACCTTAGGCTCATTCTCTGTAATCGTATTACCACACAATAGTCTCAATTATTCAAAAGGTGTAATATCCGAATCCGATCTCTTCGCTTCATCTGAGGACGAAATTTTAGAAAATCTGAAGGACCAAGGAGTAACCCACGTAAGACGCATCACGATTCGTCGTGGTGGGGATACTCTAAAAACCAAACATATTATATTAACTTTCAATAGCCCGAATCTTCCGTCCCATATTACCCCATCAGGGGGTTTACCTACTTTAGGTAAACACGGGTGTCGCAATCCCGAGGTACCCCAGCGATCTTTTCTCTTTTCCTTTCTACTCTCCTCTTCCCTTCTACTTTATTCTTATCCTTCTCCCTCGTTGCGGTTTCCTCTTTTGAGGTGAGGGCACCCCTTGAGTAGCTGTTTCCACTCTGTTGTCTCTTGCTCCTCTTGGCGTCTAAACTGCCCACGTGTTTGCCGTGCGTGGATACCCGTGTCCTCGGAAATGGGGATCCTGGTAATTGAGGGGCTTCCCCGTAGGGGAATCATCTTAATGGCATTTCCATTTATGCGGGGAATCTTCAACACATTGCTTTGGCCTCGGCTTCGAGTAAACGGGGGGTACGTAAGTTCCGGTGCGTATCAATCGGCTGGTGGATTAGACATTGTCATCTGCTACGGTTCAAGCAATCGGTCAATTGGCTGTGCGCGTATAGACCCGGCTAGCACTGGTGCAGAACCCTGCATCCCCTTGTTGGGCTCCATGGTGGGTGGTGCGGTCGGGTCCGAATCTCTAAAATCTTTATTATGGGTACTTTAAAAACACATTCCCCCGTCAATGAGTCGTGTACTAGTCATGAAGCAAGCACTCTATTTCGTTTTTTTATAATTAAATGTACAGAAGGTAATTTTCACGATGTATCTCCTTTCTTAATTCATAAAGTAATTCAAGCCAATGTAGGAGAAGTTCGTAATGTTAAAAAATTGCGGTCAGGTGATCTTCTAGTGGAGGTAGCTAATAACATTCAAGCCGTCAGCATCACTAAACTTAAAACAATAGGTAATAGAACTGTTTCCATAAGCATTCATAAAAGTTTAAATCAATCCCGAGGCGTCATTTCTGAACCTGATCTACAAAACACATCTGAGTCTGAAATTCTTGAAAATCTGAAATCACAATATGTCACTGCCGTCCGCCGCATAACTATTCGAAGAGAAAATAGAATGATTAATACTAAACATATTATCTTAACTTTTGAATTACCAAAACTCCCGACTTCCATAAAAGCATTATTCTTAAACTGCCCTGTTAGACCCTATATTCCGAACCCTTTGCGATGTTTCAAATGTCAACGATTTGGACATTCGCAAACGTCCTGCCGTGGGTCATTGACCTGTGCACGTTGTTCCGAACCTGGTCACAATAGCGAAGGATGCACTGCACCATGTAAATGCATTAATTGTAAAGGCGACCATCCCTCATACTTCCGATCTTGCCCTAATTGGATATTTGAAAAGGAAGTTCAAACTATAAAAATAAAACAAAATATACCGTACATCGAAGCCCGCAAAATAGTACAATCTAAAACTCCAAAACCTGGTCTCTCTTATTCTGCTGCCACGAAATCTACAAAATCCGTAGCAACTCAAACTGACTTACCTGTTAAAGCAGTTTCTCTCCCTGTATCCTCACAATCGAAAAAGACTAAACGCCCTGTTTCGAAGGAAATCTCAGAGCCTGTTATGCAAGATACTTTACGCAAAGAAAAAAATCTCAATAAAAAAAGCCCTGAAACCAGACCTCAAATTCCAAAAGAATCAACATTTAATAGAAAACAAACACGTTTCAAACAAAAAAATATCCCTCCCCAGCCGTATGTCGACGACTCTATTCTAAATCTAAATCCTTCAGACTCTGATGTCTCGGAAGAGTCTATGGATCAGTCTGATACTGACTCTCCCAATCATAGTAAGGGGACTACTCAAGCATTGTCAAGAACTTCAAACCCCTTTTGATCATGGCCCTGCTGCTTTCATGGAATTGCCACGGGTTTTCTTAATAAAATCGATGATCTGAACGCCCTCATTCATAATTATAATCCCGCTTGCTTTGCTCTACAAGAAACATTTTTAAATTCTCATAATAAAGTACCGAAAATCCGTAACCATACAATTATAAGAAACGATTATGAACTTGGCAATAAAGCTTCTGGTGGTGTAGTACTTATCATATCGAACAGCATCCCTTTTCAGTCTCTAAATCTTAATACTAATCTTCAAGCCGTTGCCGCACGTGTCAGTCTTAAATGCCTTACTACTGTCTGCAGCCTATATTTACCCCCCAATGAACAAATTAATTTACGTCACCTCATTAACCTAATAAACCAACTTCCACCTCCGATAATCCTTCTCGGTGACTTTAACGCCCATAGCCCTCTTTGGGGTGGTCCTGATGTCAATAATAGAGGTCATGTAATTGAATCACTTATATCTGATCTTTCTTTATGTATTCTCAACAATGGCGACAACACTTATTTCCACAAGCCAACCAAAAGTTTCCATGCCATAGACCTTGCAATATGTTCTCCCTCAGTTTATTCTTTATACTCTTTTTTCGTTTCATCTGACCTTCACAATAGCGACCACTTTCCGATATTTCTATCTCCGCTCTACCATAATTCTCAAAATATTCCTGAACACGTTCGGTACATTGAAAGAAGAGCTGACTGGCTGTCTTTCTCTTATCTCTCTGTTATTACTCCTGACCTAATCACCGGAACAATAGATGAAGCTGCCAACAACGTAACCTCCACAATTATCAAAGCGGCGGACGCCACTATCCCAAAATCTTGCGCTTCAGTGAGGAAAAATAAAAAACCGTGGTGGAACGATGATTGCCTTTATGCCAAAAAACAGCAGCAGAAGGCATGGAGTATCTTTCGCAGATACCCCACTACTGAAAACTTGATCATTTTTAATAAGACCAAAGTTATTGCCAGAAAAGTTAGACGCCGTTCTCAGAGAGAATCTTGGACAGAGTATGTCTCGAGTATCACTACCTCAACGTCCAGTAAAGAACTTTGGCAAAAGGCTAAAAGAGCAATGGGCATTTATCATAATAATCCAATTACCTGTCTATCTTATAATGGAGAAATCATTTCTAATATTAAAGACATAACTAATACAATAGGTGAAACCTTTGCCTTTGCCTCCAGTAAAATATCCTATCCGAAACACTTCCAGTCATATAAAACGCTGTCCGAGAAACAAAAACTAAATTTTAATACTTCATTAAATTTGCCATACAATAGCCCTTTTAATATTAAAGAATTACTTTTCTGTTTACGTCAGTGTAAAAATACTTCTCCTGGTCCTGATGCCATTTCTTTTAGCATGATAAAACATCTCTCTCTCAGTTCGCTCAAAAACCTTCTGGATCTGTACAATAGAATCTGGATAGAAAATGCCTTTCCAACATCTTGGACTAAAGCAATAATTATTCCCGTCACTAAACCTGGAAAAGATCCCAGTAATCCGTGCAACTACCGTCCCATTGCTCTTACTAGCTGCCTTGGTAAACTTCTAGAAAAAATGGTGAATAGGCGCCTGGTATTCATTTTAGAAAAAGAACATCATATTCAACCATTTCAGAGTGGTTTTAGAAAACACAGATCAACTTTAGATAACATCCTGTATCTCGAAACTCAAATTCGTAATGCTTTTCTGAAACGGAATCATTTAATATCAGTTTTTTTCGACATACAGAAAGCATATGATCACACTTGGAGGTACGGCATTCTTCGAGATCTCCATAGTTTAGGTTTTCGTGGCAACATGCCAAATTTTATTAAAAATTTCCTGGCTTATCGGGAATTTAAAGTTCGGATCAACGGCACATTATCTAACACCTTTATTCAGGAGGAGGGCGTTCCTCAAGGATCTGTGCTAAGTGTCACCCTTTTCTCTATAAAGGTGAATGATATACTAAAGCAAATACCACCAACTGTGAATGGATGTCTATACGTCGACGATCTCCAAATCTCTGCACAAGGGAAAGACATTCGCTTTATCGAACGGCAACTACAAACATCCATCAATCGTATTATTAAATGGTGCAATATTAACGGTTTTAAGATATCTGAGGACAAAACTACTTCTGTTCATTTCTGCCGTAAACGTGGACTCCATCCGGACCCTGAGCTATTCTTAGGATCTTTTAAAATTGACGTACACGACTGTGTTAAATTTTTAGGTGTTTACTTTGACAATAAACTTACGTTTGCTAACCACATCTCTTATATCCGGACAAAATGTGAAAAGAGCTTAAACCTTTTAAAAGTGTTATCGAATACTTCATGGGGAGCTGACCGTGATGCCATGCTTAGAATATACCGTGCTGTGATCCGGTCAAGAATTGATTATGCTTGCTGCGTTTATGGCTCTGCTCGCACATCTGTTTTAAGAAAGCTAGACACGGTGCATCATACCGCTCTTCGGATATGCTCCGGTGCTTTTAGAACTTCACCCATTCATAGCCTTCTTGTAACTTGTCATGAACCATCTCTACATTACATTCGTCATAAAATATCACTTAACACCTACTTTTTTATCCTGTCCCATCATTCGCACCCATTGAGAAAAATTTGTTTAGACACTCATCTGGATCGTTTTTATACAAATCGCCCACATTCCATTCCTTCATTTGGCTTTAGAATTCGGAGAAGTCTGGAAGGTAGTCAGTTCGCTAACATTGAAATTTCACCTCACCTCTTATTTGAAATACCACCTTGGGAGAACCATAAAATTCACTATCTTCAACCCTTTAAGGGCTTTGTAAAAGAAAGCACAGACCCTTACATTTACCAACAACTCTTCAGCTCCCTTCAGGCTCAATATCTTAACTATGAGAATATCTATACAGACGGCTCAAAATCTGAAGATTATACTGGTTTTGCGTTTTGTGGCGACTCTAACGATTTCAGCTACAGACTTCATCCTTTTTGCTCCATATTTACAGCAGAAGTAATTGCAATATACGAGGCTTTAAGATTCATATCTGCCAGCAGCAATAGACTCTTTATAATCAACTCGGACTCATTCAGTGCTTTGGAAAGCATGAAATCAGATTCCAAAACTCACAATTATGTTTCTCTGGTTATTCAGCTACATAGAAAACTATCCCGTAGAGGTTTTAACATACTTTTCTGTTGGGTTCCTAGCCACGTTGGCATATCTGGTAACGAGAGAGTGGACACTTTGGCGAAACAGGCAACTACACTTTACACTGGTAATCTGCCTTACAGTGACATCAAAAAAGCCATATCATTGAGCACACATGACCGCTGGAATTCCGAATGGAATTTGCAAACTCAAAACAAGCTTCACTGTCTTAGACCGTCGATATCATTTTGGCCATGTTTTCCGAATCGGAAATTGGATGTTATCTTAACACGTCTTCGCATTGGTCATACGAGAGTTACCCATAAATATTTACTTTTGGCTGAGCCTGCTCCACAATGTTCTTCATGTCATACTCATCTCACCGTTCATCACATTTTAACTTCATGTGCGGCTTTTACTCGATTTTATAATATATATTTTAAAACCTTTCATCCCAATTTGAGCGATCTATTGGGTGAGCCCCCCACCCAAAACTATTTGAATTTCTCATCCGCGTAGGCGTTTTTAACCTCGTTTAATTAAAAGTTTTAATATCAATCTTTACGTCGCATTTTAACATATGTTCTTTCTTTTATATATTTCACTCATAGTTACTTCTGCTTCTAAATTTTATATATATATATATGTTCATATTTTGTTTAAAACTTCATTCATTGTTTGGCGCAGCATATCCTAGGCTGGATCTTGCGCCAAAAAACCCAACCAACCAACCAACCCGAATCTTCCGTCCCATATTACTGCAGCTTACCTCCGTTGTCCAGTGCGTCCTTATATCCCAAACCCTTTACGTTGCTTCAAGTGCCAACGGTTTGGCCATTCTAAGTTATCTTGTCGTGGGGCCGTTACCTGCGCCCGCTGCGCAGAAGTTGGCCACGATTCTGAAAACTGCCAAAAGGCTCTGTTATGTGTCAATTGTAAAGGGGTTCATCCATCTTTCTCCCGTTCTTGCCCTTCTTGGCAGACGGAGAAAGAAATCCAATCTTTAAAAATAAAAAATAACATTTCTTATCCCGAGGCCCGTAAAATGGTACTCTCTCGTACACCCAAACCTGGCATATCTTATTCAGCAGCTTTAAATCCCAAAAACGTAAAATCTATAGCTACACAAACAGAATTTTCCCAATCATATATCCTCAATAGAATCGAAAAAGAAAAAGCTACGCCTGAGAAAAATATAAAATTTACCCCTAGCCCAAGCACCACAAAACAAGTACCTACTCAAAAAAATTCAAACTCTCCCACTATAAAAAAAGACTCTAATTCTGCAAGTAAAATTACTAAAAACAATAAGCAAAATCTCAAAAGACGTTTAAAACCTCTGCCTCCAAACCATCCACTACGTGAAAAGCTTCCACCTCCTGCAATAAAAATAAAAACAAAAATGAAGCATACCGATTTTTTGAAAAATAATAAAAATGAAGTAGGTTTTGACGATGAGCCTATTAAAATGTATGTCTCTCCTGAAGACATGTCAGCTGAATCGTCATCTGGATCTGAGACGGAGTCTCCGAACTCCGTCCCTTAGGTCACCTTCATTTATTCTTTTCTTTTTTATTCATAATGGCTCTCTTTTCATGGAACTGTCACGGTTTTAAAACCCACGTGTCTGATCTTAGAGACCTAGTCAATAAATTCCACCCAGCTTGTTTCGCACTCCAGGAAACTCTTCTGGATGAGTGCAAGGTCGCTAAAATTCGTCGCTTTTCCACCTACAGAAAGGATCATGTCAGTGATGGCAGGGCTTCCGGTGGAGTAGCCCTTTTTGTGTCCCATGATTACCCGTCCACTCAGATTACCCTTCAAACTGATCTCCAAGCAGTTGCAGTCAGAATCCACACCCATGCCCTTATTACAGTTTGCAGCATCTACTTACCCCCTAATAGCCGTATTTTACAGAACTCTCTGAATAATCTAATAAATGATCTTCCCAAACCATTCATAATTATTGGTGACTTCAATGGCCATAGCACTCTGTGGGGCAACTCTGATCTTAACCGACGAGGTAAAAAAAATCGAGCAATTGCTTTCAGACCATAATCTCTGTTTATTCAATAGCGACCAGTCTACTTATTTCCATTTTCCCTCAAAAACTTATCATGCTCTTGATCTTGCAATCTGCTCTCCCCAACTTCTTCCTTTGTTTAATTTTTCTGTCGATTCGGATTTACACAATAGTGATCATTTCCCCATACTTTTAACACCTGTTGACTGTACCTCTCCGCATTCCAAGATACCCCGCTATATTATTGAGAAAGCAAACTGGGAAAACTTCCAGAATTTGGCTATAATCACAAAAGAGATGGTTGAGGTGGCTTCTATTGACAAGGTAGTTCAAAATGTAACTAAAATAATTATTGCTGCTGCAGATAACTCCATTCCGAAATCTTCTGGGCACCACCGCAGACAGACTAAACCCTGGTGGAATAACGACTGCCGTGCCACTTATAAAAATCAGAGGAAGGCTTGGAGTATCTTTAAAAGGTACCCCACAACTGAAAATCTTACAGATTACAAAAAATGTAGAGCTGCTTTCCGGTACACCTTACGAAAGAGTCAAAGAGAGTCGTGGATTAAATATATCAGTACTATCTCTTCTACAGTCAGCAGTAAACAATTATGGGACAAAGTTAAACGTGTCTCCGGTCATTTCCCTAATAACCAAATCAATATTCTCCAATATAAAAATAATACAATATCTTCCGTAAAAGATATTGCAAATACAATAGCATCGGTTTTTAGTGATATTTGTTCAAGCAATAGTTACCAGTCTAATTTCAATAAAATCAAACTAGCTACTGAGAAAAAGCCTTTAAACTTCAAAACCAGAACTCAACTACCTTATAATAGCAATTTCACCCCATATGAATTAAATGAAGCTTTACGTAACACCCACAACTCAGCTACCGGCCCTGACAATATATCTTATGTTATGCTTAAAAACCTGTCTCCAGATTCTCTAAATAACCTGCTTCACTTCTACAATAGAATTTGGCAAGAACAAACCTTTCCGTCTTCCTGGAGAACGGCTACAATTATTCCCATCTTGAAACCTAATAAAGATCCTACTAATCCACTAAACTACCGCCCTATAGCTCTCAAAAATTGATTGTGCAAAATTTTAGAAAAAATGGTTAATACACGTTTGGTTTTTTATCTTGAAAGTAATCGCCTATTGTCTCTCTTTCAAAGCGGGTTTCGCCGTGGCAGATCCACTATTGATAATGTTGTTGATCTAGAGACCAAAATTCGCAACGCTTTTGTCAAAAGACATCACCTTGTTTCTATATTTATTGATATTGAAAAGGCCTATGACCGTACGTGGAGGTACGGCATATTGCATAACCTTTACAAATTTGACCTGAGGGGTAACCTGCCAATTTTTATCAAAAATTTTTTACACTTGCGAAAGTTTCATGTCCGGATTGGTAATGTTTATTCAGATTCTTTTATTCAGGAAGAGGGCGTGCCACAGGGTAGTGTCCTCAGTGTCACACTTTTTAATGTCGCCATTGATGGTATATTAAAGGTAATTCCAACTTCTGTAAGAGGAAACCTTTATGTCGATGACCTCCATATTTGCTGTGAAGGCGCGGATATGCGTTTTGTTGTCAGGCAACTCCAAGCTGCAGTCAATAAAATAGTTTACTGGTCGCACGAGAACGGCTTCACTATTTCAAACACTAAAACCTCTTGCATCGACTTTACCCGAAAACGTGGTCTCCAACCAGATCCTGAAATTTATATCGGAGGGAACCCGATAAAAGTCTTGAGCCAAGTAAAATTCTTGGGTATAACTTTGGACAGTAAACTTTCGTTTTTACCGCATATTACGGACTTGCGAAAAAGATGTGAAAAGTCTATGAATATTTTAAAAGTTCTTTCTAGTACTTCTTGGGGTGCAGATAGACAGTCCCTTTTGAAGGTTTATCGTGCACTCATTCGCTCGAAACTTGATTATGGCTGTGTAGTTTATGGTTCCGCTAGGAAATCCGTGCTAAAAAAACTGAACTTCGTTCATCACTCTGCTCTACGCCTTTGCTCGGGAGCGTTCAGAACCTCCCCTGTTAAAAGTTTATACGTAGACTGCTACGATGAACCTCTTCATCTAAGACGAAAATTTTTATCCCTTTGTTATTTTTTTAAAATTTCATCCATTGCACATCATCCTGTAAATAATCATAATTTTAATCATTATCTTAAGCGCTTATATTCAGCTAGGCCTTCTTGTATCCTCCCTTTTCATCAGAGGATCAAAAATACTATGGACGAAATTGGGTTTTTTAACTGTGATATTTTAAGAACTGACAATTTTATATGTCCTTGGAATGTTTCCAATTTTACCTTTCTTAATCCTTTTAAAAATTTTGACAAAGGGTTTACCCCTGATATCATTTACTATCAATTTTTTAATGACCATAGAGAAATGTACTCTACTTTTATCCCTATTTATACTGACGGCTCTAAACAAGGCAATTTTGTGGGCTGCGCTTTTATAATTGAGGATAATGTGTATAGTTATCGACTGCATTCTGCACTATCTATTTACACAGCAGAAATTTTAGCCATTTTTAAAGGCTTGAAAGAACTGTCGCATCGTCAGAATGGCAATTTTATTTTTTACTCTGACTCAAAAAGCGTTTTACAATCTCTTTCTACTCCAAGGTACGACAGTCATCCTCTAATATTTGAGGTCCTCAACCTTATCAAAAATCTAAAATCTATGGGCTTTACAATTCTTTTCAGCTGGGTTCCGTCCCATGTGGGAATCAAAGGAAATGAAGTTGCTGACAAAGCAGCAAAATCTGCTACTCAAATCTGTGATATGCCTTTGCCTTTTAGTGATTTAAAAAAATACATAAAAGATCTCTTGTATAAGAAATTTCAGATTTCTTGGGACGAAGAGACAAATAATAAATTGCGTACAATTAAGCCAAACATTGAAAACTGGAGTAATTTGCCATCTAGAAGAGAGGATGTTATTCTTACTCGCCTAAGGATTGGTCACTCGCGTTTTACACATCGACACCTTTTACTCGGAGAATCTGCTCCAATTTGTGATCAATGTAATGTGGTCATCTCCGTAAAACATATCCTCATTGATTGTCCCCGGTTTACAAATCATCGTATTCATTATTTTAATTCGCCATCTATCAATATTAAAGATATTTTAAATAACTCACCTCATCCTAATCTCTTCCCGTTTTTAAAACACATTGGTTTTTACTGTCACATCTGAATTTTACATCTCATCGCTGTTTTATACTTTGGGTTTTATGTATCTTTTCTACACTGGTTTTGAATTTTTAACATGTTTTTATCTTCTGTTAACCCTTTATAGCTGTTCTGTATATTTCTTCGTAGTTTTAAGTTAACTATTTGTTTGGCGCAATATGTCCCATGAGGACTCAGCGCCATAAAACCCCATTCAACCAACCAACCAACCTCACTCCCTTGCCAATCTATTATATTTATACAATAGAATCTGGAACGAAAACATCTTCCCGACAGCTTGGAGAACTGCTATTGTAATCCCTATCTCCAAACCTGGCAAAGACCCCACAAATCCTCTCAACTACCGCCCTATCGCCTTTATACAATTTTAATTTGCATAATGTTCAAATTTTAGCACCCGACTTTGATCTTGACCCTTGGATTACACCATCCATCAGCTTTTTAAACCCTTTTATAAATTTTGACAAAAGTAACACTGCACCTATCATTTATCAACAGATTTTTAATGATCATAGAGAATACTTATATGATTTTACTCCGATTTTTACTGACGGTTCGAAGTCCAGGGACTCTGTGGGCTGCACTTATGTTATAAACGGAAGCATTTGCAGCCATAATTTGCATCCCGCTTTTTCTATCTTCTCAGCTGAAATTATCGCTATTATAAAAGCCTTGCAGCACCTGAATCGCTATCAGAAAGGGAATTTTATATTTTATGTCGATTCTCTTGGTGTTTTAAAGTCTTTGTCAGCCCCAAACTCCACAAGCAACCCTTATATATTCCAGATACTGTACCTATATAACAACCTTATCTCTCTGGGTTTCAACATACACTTCTGTTGGGTACCATCTCATGTCGGTATTAAGGGAAATGAGATAGCTGACAATGCCGCAAAATTCGCAAATAATCAGCTACACTTAAAAATTCCGTATTGTGACGTCAAGAAATACGTTAAAAAATTGTTTATGACAAATGGCAGACCATGTGGGACCAAGAAACAGGAAATAAGTTGCATCACCTGAAATCATCTATTGAACCCTGGCATCATCAATCTTCTAGGAGAAAAGATGTTGTAATTACTCGTTTGCGAATTGGACACACTCGATTCATGCATCGTCACCTCTTGTTAGGTGAACCTGCCCCCGTTTGTGCCAAGTGTTGTGTCGCTATGACGGTGAAACATATTCTCATCGAGTGTCCAAATTTCAACAATGACCGCGTCTCCTGTTTTGGATCATTGTCTATTGGTATGAGGGACTTGCTTAGTTCGCAACCTCATTCAAATATTTTTAACTTTATACGTGCCATTGGTTTTTATCCTTTCATCTAGCGTTTATACCTTTTTATCTTGTCCGTTAGGTACCTTTGAAATAATCATACTTTTACCTTTATACCATGGTTTTAATTCTTTACACTATATGTTTCTATTAAATTTTAAATTTTCCTATATAAACGTTGCGTCATGACTCGGTATGACTTTTGTGTAACCTTGTGTTTGGCACATTTTGTCCCATGCGGAATTAGTGCCATTAAGCTTCAGCCAACCAACCAACCAACCAACCTTACTCGCCTTCGTATTGGCCATACGAGGCTGACGCATGTCCACCTTCTCCTCAATGATACTGCACCAACCTGTTCTTATTGTCATTCGCCTATCACTGTTTTACATCTTTTAACTTCGTGCTCCTGTTTTTACCATTTATATCTGAAATTTTTTAATTCAAAATCACCTAATTTAATTGACCTTGTTGGAGATGATCCCCATCGGAATCTTTTTAAATTTTTACATGTCACTGGTTTATTTCATGAATTTTAATATTCCTTTTTCTACATCTCTGCGGTTGTTGCTTTTGTCATCTGTTTTTGTACGTTTTAATGTTTTAATCGTTCATTCATAAACTTTTGCTTGTTTTACCTTGTCTTCTTTTTTTCATCCATGTACTGTTTACTCTTTTGTTTGGCGCAGTATGTCCTTAGTTGATTTTGCGCCATTAAACCCTAAAACAAACAAACTCTCTGGACCGTTGCGTTAAGGGTGGTAGCAGCTTCAGAAGTACCTGCGATCGTATAGATCCCGGCTAGCACTGGTGCAGGTTCCTGTATCCCCTTGTTGGGCTCCGTGGTGGGTGGTGCCGTCGGGGTCCGAATTTTCTCTTTTTTATCAGGGCTTCATTTCCCCCCCCCTCATATAACTCTCTTGAAGAGCAACAAAATGTTAACGTCATGAACAGCAGCACACGTTTTTTTATTGTGAAAAAATTAACAGCAGATAGTTTTCGGCCAATATCACCTTTTGTTATACACAAAGCTATAAAATCCTTCTTTGGTGACGTAGACTCTGTTAAAAAACTAAATTCTGGAGACCTCTTAATAAAAGTTTTTAACGCATCTCAAGCTAAAACTCTCATATCCCGTACAACTCTAGGCTCATTCTCAGTCATAGTGTTGCCCCACAAGACTTTAAATTATTCAAAAGGCGTAATCTCAGAATCATCTATTTACCTCGTATGAGGATGAAATATTAGAAAATCTTAGAGACAAAGGGAGTAACTCACGTAAAACGCATCACGATTCGTCGTGGTGGAGATATGCAAAATCTAAACAAGTAATACTAACATTCAATAGCCCGAATCTCCCATCACATATTAATGCAGCTTACCTCCGTTGTCCAGTGCGCCCGTATATTCCCAACCCTTTACGATGCTTCCAGTGCCAACGATTTGGCCATTCAAAGCTGTCATGTCGTGGTGCCATTACCTGCGCCCGTTGCGCAGAAGTTGGCCATGACTCTGAAAACTGTCAGAAGGCTCCATTATGTATAAATTGTAAAGGGGCTCATCCATCTTTCTCCCGCTCTTGTCCTTCTTGGCAGATGGAGAAAGAAATTCAAACTTTAAAAATAAAAAATAGCATATCTTATCCCGAGGCCTGTAAATTGGTACTCTCACGTACACCTAAGCCTGGTATCTCATATTCAACAGCTTTAAACTCCAAGACCGTTAAATCCATAGCCGTACAAACTAAAATTTCCCAGTCCTCTATTCTCAATAGAATCGAAAAAGAAAATAAAGCTACGCCTGAGATAAGCATGAAAACTAATAGCCCAAGCACCACAAAACAAGTACCTACGCTAAACAATAAAATTCTTCTACTGTAAAAAAAGATGCAAATATGGATCATAAAATTACTAAAAACAATAAACAAAATGTCAAAAGGCGATTAAAACGTCAACCAAACCATCCACTGCGCCAGACGCTTTCACCTCCTGCAATAAAAATAAAAACAAAAATAAAACATACTGACTTTTTGAAAAATGATAAAAATGAAATAGGTATTGATGATGAGCCTATTAAAATGTATGTCTCTCCCGAAGACAGCTGAATCATCATCAGGATCTGAGACGGAGTCTCCGAAGTCCGTCCTTTAGGAGTCAGTTTTTTAATCTTTCCCTTTGGTTCATAATGGCTCTCTTTTCATGGAACTGTCACGGCTTCAAAACCCACGTGTCTGATCTTAGAGACTTGGTCAATAGGTTACACCCAGCTTGTTTTGCACTCCAGGACACGTTTATAGAAAATCGCTAAAATTCGGCGTTTTTCCACATATAGAAAGGATTAGGTCACTGGCTGCAGGGCTTCCGGTGGAGTAGCCCTTTTTGTGTCCTATGATTACCCGTCCACTCAGATTACTTTTCAAACCGATCTTCAAGCAGTCGCAGTCAGAATCCATACCAACGTGCTAATTACAGTTTGCAGTATCTATTTACCTCCTAATAGCCATATTTCACAGATATCTCTCAATAATTTAATAAAAGAGCTTCCCAAACCCTTCGTAATTATTGGTGACTTCAATGGCCATAGCACTCTGTGGGGCAACTCTGATCTTAACCGATGAGGAAAACAAATCGAGCAATTGCTTTCAGACCATAATCTCTGTATATTCAATAACAATCAGGCTACCTACTTCCATTTTCCCTCGAAAACCTAACATGTCCTTGATTTTGCAATCTGCTCTCTTCAACTTCTCCCTTTGTTTAACTTTACTGTCCATTCCGATTTACGTAATAGTGATCATTTCCCAATAATTCTCACTCCTGCTGTCTGCGCCAATCCTAATCCCATTAAACCTCGATACATTATTAAAAAAGCAAACTGGAGAAATTTCTAGAATCTGGCCGTTATCTCAATAGATATGGTGGAGAAATATTCCATTGATAAGGTAGGGCAAAATGTGACCGAAACAATTATAGCTGCTGTCGTTCCAAAATCTTCCGGTCACTCCCGGAAACAAAGTAAACCATGGTGGAATGATGACTGCTGGGCTGCTTTAAAAGACCAGAGGAAGGCCTGGAGTATTGTTAAAAGGTACCCAACATCTGAAAATCTTACCAACTATAAAAAATTTAGAGCTGCTTTTAGGCGTACTTTACGTCATAGCCAAAGGGAATCATGGAAGAAATATATAAGCAGCATTTTTACCTCTGTTAGCAGTAAGCAATTGTGGTATAAGGTCAAACGTGCCTCAGGACATTTCCCTAATAACCAAATAAATATTCTCCAGTATAAAAATAACACGATTTCTTCCTTAAAGGATATTGCAAACACAATAGGATCAGTCTTTAGTGATATTTGTTCAGGCAATAGTTACCAGTCCCCCTTCAATAAAATCAAATTAGCCTATAAATTTTAAACCTATAAATTTTAAAACGAAAATTCAGTTACTTTATAATAGCACTTTCACCACAGATGAATTAAATGAAGCTTTGCATGACACCCACAATTCAGCTACCGGCCCTGACCATATTTCTTATGTCAAGCTTAAAAACCTCTCTCCAGATTCTCTAAATAACCTGCTTCACTTATACAATAGAATTTGGAAAGAACAAACCTTTCCATCTTCCTCGAGAACGGCCACTATTATTGCCATCTTGAAACCTAACAAAGATCCTAAAAACACACTGACTGAATTACCGTCCCATCGCTCTCACTATCTGCTTGTGCAAGATCTTGGAAAAAATGGTAAATGCTCGTCTAGTATTCTATCTCGAAAGTAATCGCCTATTGTCTACCTTTCAAAGCGGGTTTCACCGTGGCAGATCTACAATTGATAATATAGTTGACTTAGAGAGCAAAATTCGCAACGCTTTTGTTAAAAGACACCATCTTGTTTCTATTTTTATTAATATTGAGAAGGCATATGACCGTACGTGGAGGTACGGCATATTGCGTAACCTTTACAATTTTGACTTAAGGGGTAACCTGCCAATTTTTATCAAATTTTTTACATCTGCGGGAGTTTCAGGTTTGGATTGGAAATGTTTTTTTCAGATCTTTTTATTCAGGAGGAGGGCGTGCCGCAAGGTGGTGTCCTCAGTGTGACACTTTTTAATATCGCCATTGATGGTATTTTAAAAGTAATTCCTTCTTGTCTAAAAAGAAATCTTTAGGTTGACGATCTTCATTATATGCTGTGAAGGCGCGGATATGCGTTTCGTTGTCAGGCAACTCCAAGCTGCAGTCAAGAAAATAATTAACTGGTCTGACGAGAAAAGTTTCACTATTTCCAATACCAAAACCTCTTGCGTTCACTTTACCAGAACGCATGGACTCCAACCAGATCCCGAAATTTATATCGAAGGGAATCTTATAAGTGTTCAGAGCCAAGTAAAATTCTTGGGTATACGGTTTGACCGTAAAAATTCGTTTTTACCGCATATTATGGACTTTCGAAAAAGATGTGAAAAGTCTTTGACTATTTTAAATCTTCTTTCTAGTACTTCTTGGGGTGTAGATAGAAAATCCCTTTTGAAGGTTTATCGTGCACTTATTCGCTCGAAACTTGATTATGGTTGTGTGTTTTATGGTTCCGCTAGGAAATCCGTGCTAGAAAAACTGAACTTCGTTCATCACTCTGCTCTACGCCTTTGCTCGGGAGCGTTCAGAACCTCCCCTGCTAAAAGTTTGTACGTAGACTGCTACGATGAACCGCTTGATCTAAGACGAAAGTTATTATCACTTTGTTATTTTTTTAAATTTCATCCATTACACATCATACTGTAAATAATCATTATTTTATTCACTATCTTATGCGTTTGTATTCCGCTAGGCCTTCTTGTATCCTCCCTTTTCGTCAGAGGATAGAAAATACTTTGGGAAAAATTGGGTTTTCGAACTGTGATATTTTAAAAACTGACAACTTTAAATATCCTTGGAATGGTTACGATTTTACCTTTCTTAATCCTTTTAAAAATTTTGACAAAGGGTCTACCCCTGATAGTATTTACTACCAATGTTTTGAGGATCATAGAGAAATGTACTTTACTTTTACACCTTTTTTTACTGATGGTTCGAAACAAGGCAATTTTGTGGGTTGTGCTTTTGTAATTGAGGATAATGTGTTTAGTTATCGACTGCATTCTGCGATCTCTATTTACACAGCAGAAATTTTAGCCATTTTTAAAGGCTTGGAAGAATTGTCGCATCGTCAGAACGGCAATTTTATTTTTTACTCTGACTCGAAAAGCGTTTTACAACCTCTTTCTACTCCGAGGTACCAGTCATCCTCTAGTATTTCAGGTCCTCAACCTTATCGAAAATCTAAAATCTATGGGCTTTACAATTCTTTTCAGCTGGGTTCCGTCCCACGTGGGAATTAAAGGAAATGAGGGTGCTGACAAAGCAGCAAAAGCTGCTATTCAATTTTGTGATGTGCCTTTGCCTTTTTGTGATATAAAAAAATGTATAAAAAATCTGATGTATAAGAAGTGGCAGGATTCTTGGGATGGAACGACTGATAACCAGTTGCGTACCATTAAATCGAAAATTGAAAATTGGAATATATTAGCATACTGAAGACACGATGTTATTCTTGCTCGCCTCCGGATTGGTCATACGCGTTTTAACCATCGATATCTTTTACTTGGAGAATCTGCTCCAATTTGCGATCAATGTAATTTAGTCATCTCTGTAAAGCATGTTCTCATTGATTACCCTCGTTTTATAAAACATCGTATTCATTATTTTAATTCATCATCTATTAATATTAAAGATATTTTAAATAATTCGCCTCATCCTAATCTCTTCCTATTTTTAAAACACATCGGTTTTTACTGTCACATCTGAATTTTATGCCTCATTGCTGTTTTCTTTACTTTGGGTTTTATGTATCTTTTCTACACTGGTGTTGTATTTTTAATATGTTTGCTTTTATCTTCTGTTATTCCTTTATAGCTGTTTTGACTTGTTGTTTGTAGTTTTAGGTTTTAACTACTTGTTTGGCACAATGTCCCATGAGGATTCAGTGCCATAAAATCCCATACAACCAACCAACCAACCACCCGCTTTAAATTAGATTATGGCTGTTTTGTTTACGGTTTCGCCCGTAAATCTGTCCTTAATAAACTGGACACTATCCATCACACCGGTCTTCGTTTGTGCTCTAGAGCGTTTAGGACCTCTCCCGTGGAGAGCCTTTTATGTTGATTGCTTCGAAGCCCCTCTTCATTTATAGGCGAAATGTTTTATCTTTAAAGTACTATTTTAGGCTTATTCTTACCCACAGTTCTAGCAGCCTTTTCACACTTTTATTTAAACATCGCCCATCTTGCATTCTTTCATTTCGTTATAAAATAAACTTTTATTTGATTTTAATCTGAACAACGTTAATATTTTAGCCTCTGCCACTTATCATCCTCCTTGGAATGATGCAAATTTTAGCTTTTTAAATCCTTTTTCCTCTTTTGACAAGGCTTCTACAGGTGACATCATTTTCAGCAGTTTTTTAATCACCATCGACACTGTTACTCAGACTATGTTCCTGTTTTTATTGACGGCTCCAAATCGGACGACTTTCTTGGCTGCGCTTTTGTTTTTGGGGGTCATTCATATAGTTACTCTCTCCACCCAGAGTCTTCAATTTTTATTGCGGAGCTTTTAGCCATTGTAAAAGCTTTAGAAAAGTTGCTCCATCTTAACAAAGGCAATTTTATTATTCATACCGATTCTTTAAGTGCTTTGCATGCCATTGGTTTTCCAGACTCTCATAGCTATCCTCTCATTTTTAGAATTTTACGCTCTTTAAAATATCTTGCTTCCTTGGGAGTAAACGTGTTGCTCAGTTGGGTTCCTTCGCATGTAGGTATATATGGCAACGAACATGCAGATAAGGCTGCAAAATCCACAAACAATTATATTGCCTTTGATTTGTCCTACTCCGCTGTAAAAAATTTCGTCACTCAGTTGTTGTATAGAAAGTGGCAGCAATCTTGGAATGGACAGAATGGCAATAAACTACATGCTGTTAATTCTCTAATAACAATGTGGCTTTCACTCCCTAATTGAAGAAATGATGTAATCACAACTCGTCTGTGCATTGGACATACTCGCCTCACACATCGTCACTTGCTCATGGGGGAACTGTGCCCACCTGCTTTAAAGTGGCTGTAACTGTGAAATATATTCTAGTCGAATGTCCTGTATATAATAATCACAGGTTTTATTACTTTCATTCGAATAAATAATATTCTCTTAACGTGCTTAATTCTACTCCTCATAAAAATATTTTTAGGCTTTTAAAGCATATTGGTTTTTATCCACTTACTTGATTTTGCTATAACATTTTCTTTGGTGTGTCTTTTGGGTATTACTTTTCGTTTTATACACCTTTGTTTTTATCTAATCACTATTTTTTCATAAGCATTCTTTTAAGCTCGTGTTTTATTCGCCTTGTCATTTTACTAATGGTTTTATCTTCTTTATAGTGTTTACAATGTATGAGTTTTTATATTCTTTACCCTGTGTTTGGCACATTATGTCCCTTGCGGATTCTGTGCCATAAATCATCAACCAACCAACCAGGCCTTGGTTTTGTGGATTCTCATAGTCACCTTCTCATTTTTTAAATGAAACTCTTTAAACTGTCTTGCTTCCTTGGGAGTAAACGTCAAACTAAGTTGGATTCCTTCACATGTAGGTGTATATGGCAATGAACTTGCTGATAAAGCCGCAAAATCTGATAAGAACTACCTTGCCTTTGAGTTGCCCTATTGCGACGTAAAAAGTTTTGTGACTCAGTTGGCTTATAAAAAGTGGCAGCAAGCATGGAATGAACAAAGTGACAATAAACTACATGCTGTTAAACCTCGAATAACAATGTGGTCTTCACTTTCTTCTCGAAGAAATGATGTAATCATAACTCGTCTGCGCATTGGACATACTTGCCTCACACACCGTCACTTGCTCATGGAGGGAACCTGTGCCCACCTGTCTTCACTGTAAAGTTGCTGTAACAGTGAAACATATTCTTGTCGAATGTCCTATATATAATAATCACAGGTTTTATAACTTTCATTCAAATAATATCCCTTTAATAAACATGCTTAATTCTACTCCTCATCAAAATATTTTTAGGTTTTAAAGCATATTGGTTTTTATCCACTTATTTGATTTTGCTCTACCATTTTCTTTGGTGTGTCTTTTTTGGGGTGTTACTTTTCTTTTTCTGCACCTTTGTTTTTATATACCTCCATGTTTTTTATAAGTATTCTTTTAAGCTTGTGTTGTTCAATTTGCCTTGCCTTCTTACAACTGGTTTCATCTTCTTTTTAGATTTTACAATGCATGAGTTTTATATTCTTTACCCTGTGTTTGGCACAATATGTCTCTTGCAGATTCAGTGACCAAAAATATCAAACAACCAACCAACCTTTCAGCTGTGTTAGTAGAGCTAATCTTAGTGGCATTAAAGCTTCTGGTGGAATGGCCACTCTTACTTCCCTTAACTATGTTGTCTCACCTTTAAACATCAATACGAATCTGCAAGCTGTTGCCGTTCGAGTCCAAGTCAATAAACTCATTTCCATTTGTTCCAGATCTCATTAGCCCTCGTGTGCAAAACAGTAGACCGTAGCGCTCGAAACCAAACCTCTAAACCAAACCATTTGTTCCATCTACCTCCCTGTTTGGGAAGTTACCAATCAATGCGTTTTAGAAAATATTGTCAAACAGTTTCCTACACCCTTCCTGTTAATAGGTAATTTTAATGCTCCTAGCACTTTGTGGGGTAACACGAACTGCGACCTCCGTGGTCAACAGATTGAATAATTTATTTCTGATCAATCTTTATGTATTCTAAATAATTGAAAACATACATATTTTCATATTCCAAACGGCACTTTTCAAGCCAGAAATCTTGTCCTTTGATCTCTATCCTCGTTCCCCCCATTTTTACTTTCACTGTTGCAAATAACTTATGGTCTTGACCACTTTCCTATCTCTATCTCACACCCTGATAGTTACAGCAATAGGATCTGTCGGCCACCGAGGTAAATCTATGAGGCTGCTGACTAGTTTACTTATCGTAAACTCGCAGTCATTAATAAAGATACTGTGATGGGTAATATCGATGAAGCTGTTAACCGTGTCATTGACATTATCGTCAAAGCAGCTGATGCTTCTATTCGTAGGCTGTCTCGTAATCCACCGAAACACCAGAAACCGTGGTAGAATGAGGATTGTCAGAATGCTACCAATAAGTAAAACCGTGCTTGGAATATATTCAGAAGTTACCCTGGTAAGGTAAATTCAATTGCTTTTAAACGTGCAAAATATTTACTCGTAGAATTCTCCTTAAGTGCGAAAAAGAGTCCTGGATGACATATGTTTCTAGTATCAAGACTAGTGTTTCAAGCCAAACATTAAAGCCAAAGAATAGCCAAGTACTAATTATAGTGAGCACCAGGTTATTTACTTAAACATAAATGAAGATAGTTGCTGATGTTACAAGTATTGCAAATACGATTGTCGAAACTTTCGCCAATATCGCCGGTGCCGATTCTTACTCTCTTACGGTATTAACATAATGCTGAAGCTTGTAGCCTTACATTTTCCGCCCTAATTGATTTTTCTTATAACTGCCTTCTCACTGAAAAATAATTTTTTGTTGTCTCAACCATTTCCATGTAACTTCCCTGGGTCCTGACTATATTACTTATAAACTAATTCAAAATCTTTCCCACAATTCACTCCTACAGCTGACATAATTTTTCAACAAATTTTTAATTATCATAGGCAATTTTATTCTAACTATACTCCTGTTTTTACTGACGGATCCAAATCGGACGACTTCGTTGGGTGCGCTTTTACTATTGGTGACGTTTCAACCAGTTACTCTCTGAATCCGACTGTTTCAATTTTCACCACGGAACTTTTAGGTATCTTTAAGGCTTTAGAAGTGTTGCTCAATCGCAAGTACAAATATTTTATTGTTTACTCAGATTCATTGAGTGTTCTCCATGCTCTTGCACATCCTCATACTCATAGTCATCCTCTCACTCTCAATATTTTAAATTCGATAAATGATTTAATGTCATCGGGAATCGATGTTCAATTTAGTTGGGTCATGTCTCACGTGGGTATAAAGGGCAATGAACTTGCAGATAAAGCTGCAAAATCCGCTAAAACTTATCTCAACGTTCAATTGCATACTGTGATATCAAAAATTTTGTGACTCAGCTGGTTCAAAAAGAATGGCAACATTGTTGGGATGAACAAACTCTGAATAAACTTCAAGCTGTTAAAGCTTGAATCATGATGTGGCCTTCGATTCCTTCTTGCCAGAAAGATGTCATTTTAACTCGTCTCTGAATAGGACATACTCGTCTCACTCACCGTCACTTACTTGTAGGTGAACCTGCTCTCACTTACCTTCATTTCAAGGTTGCTGTCACAGTGAAGTACATTCTTGTAAACTGTGATCGTAAAATCCCGGCTAGCACTGGTGCAGTTTCAGCATCCCCTTGTTGGACTCCGTGGTGGGTGGTGCCGTCGGGATCCGAACATTATTTTTCTAATATGGTTCTCAAAAACATCCAAACTTCTCTCCCTCAACAGAGAGCACGTGGTCAGTCTGAATTGCAAACGATAAAAGCTCGTTTTTTCATTGTGAAAAATAAAATAGAAGGAAGTTTCAGCTCTGTTTCCTCCATTCTTAATACACAAAACAATAAAGTCTGTAATAGGTGAAGTTGAATCGATTAAAAAACTTAAATCCGTGATCTCTTGTTACAAGTTTCCTCTCCTACCCAAGCTAAATCCTTGTTTTCCCGTACTACATTAGGCTCATTCTCAGTTTCCTGTTTCCCCGCATGGTTCACTAAATTTTTCAAAAGGTGTGATATCGGAGTCAGATTTATACAACGTCCCAGAGGCTGAGATCCTTGAAAATCTTAAAAGTCAAGGCGTTGTTGGCGGTCCGACGAATAACTATTCGTCGTGACGGGACAAACCATTCAAAACTAAGCACCTCATACTTACGTTTGATAGTCCAAAACTCCCCTCTAATTTATACGCTGCTTACTTAAAATGTACCGTCCGCCCTTACATTCCAAATCCTCTTCGTTGTTTTCAGTGCCAGCGATTTGGACATTCCAAGCCGTCGTGTCGTGGATCCGTTACCTGTGCTCGTTGTGGAGATGTCGGCCACGACTCGGAGAGCTGTGAGAAAACACCTTTATGCGTAAACTGCAAAGGTGCACATCCCTCTTTCTCCCGTGTTTGCCCGATCTGGCAATTCGAAAAAGAAGTCCAAACATTAAAACAGAAAAACAATATTTCATATCCGGAAGCCCGTAAAATAGTTGCCTCGCGCTGTCCAAAGCCTGGAGTTTCCTTTTCATCTGCCGTCAGCTCTAAATCTATGAAGACTTGCGGTACCCAAACTGAATTATCACAAAGCAAAATTATTAATAAAGTCTCCGTTACAGAATTTCCTTCTAAACAATTACCTAATGCAAATAATTTAACCTCTAACCCCCCAAAAAGCAATATCTCTCGAGCCTACAAAGTCGGAAATCCGAATAATCCTCCTGCCAATCCAAAGAAGAAAAAACCTCAGTTTATAGATAAACGTACAAAAAAACCATTATCCAAATCAGATTTCTTAAAAAAACCTCCTCAGGTGACTCCTAATTCCCAGGAGTCTGAAGATCCAGTGAAACTTTTTGTGTCCTCCAGTGATGAGGGCATGCTAACTGATAACTCGACGGACTCGGAGGCGGTTGTGTCCCACACCGCCCCACGTTAGACCACTCTCTTTTTCTTTTCTTTTCATTATGTCTTTGCTTTCTTGGAACTGTCATGGTTTTAAACACCACAACTCCGATATCCGTGATCTTATCAACAAGTATCATCCTGTCTGCATTGCTTTGCAGGAAACTTTCCTTCATAACGCAAATTCGGCTAACATTCGTTATTACAGCACCTTCAGGAAAGATTATATGGACGGGGAAAGAGCCTGTGGCGGAGTGGCTCTACTTACCTCGCACGATTACCCCACAACTCCTATTGTACTTCTTTTGTCTGGCGCATCTTGTCCTCTTTGGACCTTGCGCCATTAAACCTCAACCAACCAACCAACCAACCTATTGTACTTCAAACAGATTTGCAGGCTGTTGCCGTAAGAATTCATATTAATTATCTTATTACCATATGTAGTATATACTTACCTCCAAACTCCACAATCAACCCTAATAGTCTCAATAAATTAATTTCCCAGCTCCCAACTCCTTTTATTATTCTTGGTGATTTCAATGGGCATAGCACTCTGTGGGGTAGTCCAACAACTAATAACCGTGGTACTATAATTGAGAAATTCACCTCTGACCATAATCTATGCATTCTAAATACAGATGAAGTTACCTATTTCCACCAACCCTCTAATACTTTTCATAGCCTAGATTTAGCCATATGCTCACCAAACATCTACTTGCACTGGAATTTTACTGTAGAAAATTATCTTTACAATAGCGACCATTTTCCACTCATTCTGTCTCATAATATTCATAGCACTCCCAACGAGAGTATTCCCCGGTACATTCTTAATTCCGCTGATTGGACGGCTTTTTCTATACTAGCTGACATAACGAAAGACATGGTCGAACAAAACTGTATTGACGATGCTGTTAAACTGATCACGAATGTCATCATTTCTGCTGCTAATATTTGTATACCTAA
>JAGEOH010000018.1:88205-288272 GCA_032207245.1 Pardosa pseudoannulata | reverse complement strand
TCTTACTATTTTTGCTAAAATATCCTTTTATCTAATTTTTAAATTTACTCAAAATTTTTATTTTGAGATATTCAGTATATTTACATAGCATTGTTTTTAAAAAATTATTTTATATTAATGAATTTCAAACTAATTTCATCTATACAGTTTAAAATTCAAATATGGTATGGAAAATTGTAAATTTAAATTCTATTTCATTTTGTAATGACAATATTGGTATATTGGTAGTGAAACTACTTTTTAACCCTAGAACACTATCCTTATGTCTTGGAAATGTTTCGTAATTAAAATAATAAGCTGTTAAAAGCTGAAAATAGTTTTTAATATGCAATATATATTTTTTTAAGCATTTGTATTACTTGACATTTCTCTTGTTTTAAAATAAACAAGTTCTCTTGTAGATATAACAGTAAAAGCAATGTTTGATGAGAACAAGATAGCATTCTAGGGTTGTTAGAAAATTAGTCTAGTGGTTACAAAACTACCATAAATATGTAAAAAGTATAATACCTATTTTTGTATCTAAAACTTAGTTATAAAAATTTCTTTGAATTTTATGTAGGATGTACCAATTAACAGGTTGATAAAAGGGCGTTTTCAGGAGAACTTTGAATTTTTACAATGGTTCAGAAGATTTTTTGATGCTAATTTTGATCAAGAACACTTGTCAAAACCCATAGCAGTTATGAAGCAACAAGATGTGAAGCCTCAGAAAGTATTGCCTCACACTAATGTTCTCCCAGCAGGTATAATTTAGTAGTTTTATTTGGGAAATTCAAATTTTTAGAAAATATTCATATTGCAGTAAATGTACATCACAAATGAGTAATATTGTTTTAATTTGTAAAAGCCTGTTATTTCATGCCTCATGGTGCATAAGGTATCCAGATCCTCCTCCAATCCCGTAAGTCCAGTTCTCTTAAAATCCTCCAGCATCTGTCTTTGCCAAGTCATTTTTGGTCTTCTCTGCTTTCTCTCACTATAAGGAGCCCAGGAGAGTGAGGTGTGCACCATTTCTCTCTTGATGTTGTGCATGACCAGTATATTGCCATCTTCTTTTGTTAATTTCATATTCTATTATTTTAATGTTTGCTGTATCCAAAATTAATTCAATTTTATTTTAATTTGCAACTATTTTGGAAGAATTCTAGTTTCTGAATGTCAGATTTTCTTAGGCACCAGGTTTCTGCGCCATATAACAAAATTGCTTTAACTATTTTTTCTTGTAGATATTTTTGTTTGGTTTTGGCTATTTGAAGATCTCCAAAAATTTTCAAGGCTTTTTAAAAGCAGTTCTTGCGTGGAAAATTCTGTATTAAATATCTTTTTCCAGTCCTGCATTATAATCCAGAACAGGACCAAGATATGTGAATTCATTCACATCTTCAATTTTATCCTCATCAATTTTTAATTTTCTTTGAGATTTGGCATTTATTCTTATTGTGTGGATTTTCTTTTTATTTATATACAGGATAGTTTGTTTCCAGTTTTCAATCTACCAAATCTGGTCCATCTAATCTGAGACACTCCCAGAATGTCCAACCTGTATCTCCATTTCCATCAGACTTCCCTTGTTTTTACGTACTGGTACATCGTTCCAGTATATCACATTCTAATTCTTAGTTTTTGCTAGGGTATTACCAGTGCCTTCTTCCACAACTAAGGTTCCCTAATTCTTTCCCTCTGTTCCTTCATAAATGTGTCACTTTTAGTAACACAAGGTACTAGCTCCAAGCCTATGACTTTGGCTGGTGGGCCTGGATTCTGTAGGCATTCATTTTTGCAGTCAACTGGGTTTTTACGAGGAAGGGGGACAAGCTCTTTGCTTAACCTTCCCCATTTTATCAGGACTTGGGACTGGCAGGGCAAAAAACTGAAACACCTACTCAGACAGGGTTGTGTCCCTATAGTCTTCTAGTAACTTTACTGTCTTCATCTAGTGGCTGAGAATTCTTAGTTGTACAATTTTAAGAACAAATTAAACTAATATTAAAGCTAAATAAAATATTTTGAGCAGCAGTTAGATAAAAGCATTTAAAAGTTTTAATGATTGAAAAACTGAGTGTCAGATTTTTAAATTTTAAATTTATGTATATAATTTAAGATAAGTTTAAGAATTCTCATAAAAGTTGATTGCATGGAAATAGAATATCTGTTGATTTAAAATTTTATGCTTGTGTTAATCTAGCATTTAGAATTTGTATTTTATGTAATGCTTTTATGTAAACAATGTTTTTTAAAGATGTTTTTGCTGAGAATTAGTCGTATTAATAAAAATTCAATTAATTTAAAATAAAAAAAATTTATTTCATAATTATATGAAATTTATATAACAGAATTCCCTTATTCATTTAATTTTATTATCAAATCCCTAAAGTAATTACTGATAGATGTGTATATTTACTGTAGAGATTTCATTTTAGATTCTGCTGGACATTCTCTTTCAAAACAAAAGAAGTCAGTAACAGATTTACAGTCTCAGGTAAATTTATTTTCTTAAAATAACACACCATTTATGTTTCTTTATATGTGTTTACTTTTTGAGATTAATGGAGAAATTGAATATTGTAAAATTGGCGATAATAGAACTAAAATTAAATGAAATCTTGTCTGAGTATTTATAATCTTATTATTATCTTATATGAATTTTTGGGATATTTGCTGAATCCAGATTTTTCCAGGCATACTTAGTGAATCTTTTAAATACTTTTTGTTATTTTCTTAGTTTATAATTTCTATGGGATAGGTTAAATAAATAGAACATATTTTAGATAAAAATTGAATTAGCAAGTTTAAATCATCAATTTAAGGTGTATGAGCCTGTTGATTATTATATATATTTTCAAATTATGGAATTAAATTTAATACTGCTACTCTCATTTCCTTTTCTGCTTTCATATTATGACAACAACTGACAAAACCCAGGTTCATAACTTGTCAGACAATGGCCAAATGGTAGGGTACTGCTCTTTGGTACTGGAGTCTGGGTTAGAATGCTATTGTGGGCATGAATGTTTGGAGCCACTCAGAATCAGCTTTAAGCAGTAGGTCCTTGTCTTAGCGTTTATGCAGGAAAATAGTACACTGTAGTACTCAAAATCAATGAGCTTTGTGCCAGCAAGAAGTACTCAGGGTGATTCTTGGAAATTTCAGCTCATTGGAACAGATTTTCATCCTTTAATGACCAGTAATTCAATGTTGTAAAAAAAAATTTCTGTAATGAACTGTTACATAACTCAATCTGTAACAGTGAATCTGAATGAAGCAGTTGTATTAGATGTTCCTAACTTTATCAGTATTATTTTAAAAGTATTTTGCAATCCAGGATTAGTCATGTTCTTCAGAAATAGATTTCAAACCTTGAGAAAAATCAAGTTAATTTGTCAAATGTTGTCACAACAAGGGGAAGTATTTCTTGCCTCTGCTTCAGTTAGACATTGCAGTTTTACATTGGTAACAGTTAATTTGCTGATTTGTTTTATGTATTTATTTTTGCTTTTAGGACAGATACAGAGTATTAATATAAGAAAAAAACTCATAATAGTTTATCTACAGTTTTACTACCTCTATTCCATTTGTTGCTCCCTATGTTAAACTTGAAAATAAGTTTCTACTTAAAATTCGGCAGTATAATTCATTACTTAAATAATAAGCCTACCCCTCTCTTTACTCTCTGTACATTTCAATGACTAAAATTATATGCATATATCTAATATATTTAAATTTGGCAAATAAATTTCTGTTTTTAGAAAAAATGACATATCTTTAGTGAATACTGAAAACTTGTTAAGATTATTAATTTTTTTTATGAAGTTTCAGCACAATTTGTTCTATTAAAGTCAAACTTATTTTCACTGTAATTAGCATTTTAATGCTGAAATTTTCTGCATTTAAAAGATGGACAAATTTTCCTTTTATATCTAACTTATACGTTTTTCTTCTTAACGTTAGGTTTTAGTATGTATCTATGGTAGTTCAGTAGTCAAAGATGTTAATCTCATAATTGAAAGGTGCAAAGGCAGTGATCTTGTAATCAGGTAGTTACAGGATCAAGGCTTGAGCTGGATATAGATACATCATGTTCATTAATGCTGGCTGGGACACGTAAAATAGGTTCATAATCGCTATGTCCTCCAAGTTCAAATGACATCTGTGAAGGTGGCAGGCCAGGTTAGGGGGAGGCTTCTGCTTGGTACCTACTTTGAAATTATGATGATCTAAAAGCATTTTTTTTTTTTTTTTTTTAAAATCCAAGTGCTGCTTTTGAAATGGAAGATGCAACCTTTCACTTTAAATTTTATAGTCTCTGGCCCATGTATTTGGCTTGTCCAAATGGCCTTAAAAAACAATAGCAACAAGGTTTTAAGTACTATTTTTCTTAATTTACTGTTAGGGCTTTATGGGGTTTTAATATTCAAATTCGAAAATCTTGGTCACCTTAAATACTGTACCTCTATCACTTTACCTAGTATCTTAACTAGTTTTATGATGTTTTCTACTTATATTGATTCTTTTAAGCTATATTTAAAGGCTTTATCATTGAGCTACTGACTTTGGTATTTGAATATGAGTCTAGTATATCTCTCCCAATACTTTTCTACATGAGTATTTCTCTTTAAGCATTTCTTCAGGATTATCACCTGTTTCTTCCTTTTCTTTATTTTCATCTATAAATTCTATTCTCTAAGATTCAGTTTATGCATAACCTTATCAGTTATTAAAATTGTTAATGTTATACAGATGTCTAATCTTCCTTTGGTAGCTCTATATTGTCTTTCCTTCTACATTCGTATAAAAGTAGTTTTATCTTCACCAGAATCATCTTGACTGATATATTTTCTAAATCATGGAATGTTCAGATTCTCTGTCTACTTTTCTACTGAGTATTTGATTGTCAGTTGCTCTATTCATTAATTTCCCAGTTTGTAATATAGTTTGACCTCTGAGAACTAACATAATTTTCCATTCTTATTTCATCAATGGTTATAGTGTTGATTCTATAATTGGTCTCTTGGAAAATATTCTGTACCTGCTTTTTTTAATCCATATCTAATATTCCATTTTTTGCTTTTGGCATTAACTTGTTCCTTATATTTCGAGTTTGTAGAGCAAATTCAATATAGCCTAATTTTTAAAGATGTTTATCCTTAGGCTTTTATTCATGCCCATAGCACCTCAGAAATCCAATTTGGCAATCTTATGTAAAGAATAGTTTCAGAATAGTAATTGATAGCCATTAAAATTTTATCTTATGATATCAGGATTCATCAGCAAGCATTGAAAGCATAGTGAGTTAAGTGAAAAAATTCTCAGGAAATGCAGCAATTTAAATAGAGTAAATATTTATGCTATATACATTGAGTTAATTATATACAATTCGTATATACTGATAACAAATTGAACCCCCTCAGAGTACTTAACACTAGCTGCATTTACCAAGACTAAGAATGCATAAAAAAAGTTCATTTATCCAAACAAAAAAAAAATTAACAAAATTCAGTTAAAAATGCTTAATGATATACAACACAAATACTATAATTTCATTGGTAGGACATGATATAAGTAAAGGGTTCTAGTCATACTTAAAATTCCAAGTTAGAATTTTGAAGTGGGAATAAGCAGGAATAAATAGTAAATGTTGATAACTGATGCATAAGTACAATACAAAATATAATTCAAAAAGAAGGTAATGTTTAAATTATTCAATTTTTTTAATAATGTACAGAAATTTATAAACTGTGAAGCTTAGTTAGATTTAACCTCCTTAGATAAAATTGTACCATTTTAATTACTTAGAATTCTTATCTAAAAATTTACTAAATAACTTGGGTAAAGTTCCTTTGACGTTGTGTAGAGATGGTTTTCATATAGATGTTGGCCTAGTTTTTCTTTCTTGGCATGCGCTTTTTGTTAAAATGTTTGTCTATAAGATTTCTCATAAAATGGTATTTAATGTAGTTGTATTTGGTGCAGCTGTTCTCTTAGAAATTTCGAGAAATTTATTGCTGCCATATTGTTAAAGCATATTTTAAAATTCCCAAGATTAAGGGTAATCTGCTGTTAGTCATGACACTTCTGCAGTATTATCTACATCAGCTCTTTTGATGCCTCTGTAAGAGTTTCATTTTTGCTAAAATGTTGTTTATAACTGAATGGTCTAGAAGAAGTACAAGGTCATCCAATTTATCCTATACTGATGATTTGTTGCATAATTTGCATTAGAGTAAAATGAAATGGATAATTTTTGCATACTAGATATTTTAGTTTAAAATAAGCATATTATAGCAATTTAAGTGAAGCACTTCAATGGGGCATGCCTGGGCTGTCTTGAAGTTGTGAGATTAGATTGACTGTAAAACTAATGCCAATCACTTGTATGGTTGCTAAATATGCAAGGTAGCCTATTATCCTGTAATATATCCACTCCATTTAATTTCTTCAGTTGTACTTGGATATTGGATCTTTGTTTTTGTTAATACATCTTTTACTATTAGAAGGGAAAAAAATTAGATAATTATACTTTTCACATATCTTGTGTATATACCCATTTGTTTACAACATTCCATTGTTTACTTCAAATTGAACTCCCAACAATTTCTTAGTTTTGCCTAAAATTTTTAATTCAAACTTTTTCTTTTACTCATTGATAATTTAAAAAATCTGTTGGGTCTTTCTGAGTATAATATAGTGTAAATAACATTGTCTATGTAGAGCAGATATTTTTGTTTGTGTAAACACAGTTGCACAATTTTAATTTTATTGGATCAATATTTCCTAGTACTCTGTATTTTCATAAACCCATCCCTTCAATTTTCATATAGTCCATAAATTACTCTCTACAGCAAACATACATCATCTGGTTTATTCTTATTCTTTGGAGGCTGATGAATGTATACTTCCTTTTTATTGAGAGTATATAAATAAGCATATTTAATGTCTAAATGAGCCTTATCTTCTTTCATTACACACAAAGAGTCTTATGGTTTGAAAATTAATTGCTAGAATGTAGACATTTAAAAAGAAATCTTTTTTTTTTCTTGTATAAAATAAGTAATGGAACCTCTCATGAATCCAATTTGGAAATTAGTTCTCATAAATTTCAAATTATACTTATCGTGGTTCTATAGTTACTGCTGACAATAGCATAGCCAAAGAGATTCAGGGTTGTCTAATAAATGGAATAAAGACTTTTATGGAATAAAACTTATTTAAAATCCTCTCTACTATGAAGAAGACAAAATTTTTACTGTACAAAACCTTAATTAGACTAATACTTACCTATGGCTCAGAGACCTGCACCTAGATGCTAAACTCTCTTCCACATCTGAGATTAAACTTCTGTTGTCTAGAGCTACATTTAGGTAGATTTTCATATAGGCTTTATGCTTACATAATTAGAAGACTTTATTAATTTTAGCTATTGCATTCTCATCTACTGCAGGTCCTTTACTGGTAACGAAATACTAGCAGTTTTTGTCCGGAAGTAACACTCGATCTTTACACAGTGTGTCATAATTGTCTCTGCTTTAAACTTGTTGATAGCTTCTATTTTCTTTCTTCTTTCCTAATTCTAATCCTGGTATCCAGATTCATTAGCAAAGGTTGAAAAAGTAATGAGTTAAGTGGACAGGGAAATACTGTAACGTAAATTTAAATAAATATATGCACTATATACATTGAGTTAATTATAATATATGCTGATAAAATGATCTCACACTGAATACTTTAAGTACATCCACCAAGGTAGTCAATGAATAATACCACTTCTCCCTCTCCCCGAAAAAAAGCAAAGAATTCCCATTTGTCCAGAAAAAGTTAAGTGAAAAATAGTAATGATATGCGTCACATAATTTCATTGGTCCATTTGGTAATGTTGATGTTCTAATACAGTACTGTCCAACCTGTGGCCTGTGAGCTTGATAATAAAGGGGTAACTCATGGGCTGAATAAAGAGTGTGATAATAAAAGTGATATATTAAACTAGTTATATTAGTTTAATATATCACTGTAGATTTTCTTTCCTGATTATCTCTGGACCTCACTTTTCCATACTAAAATTTGATTGGTCCTTGGATAACTAAAGGTTGGACCACACGGTTCTAGTCACACTCTGCAGTTGCCAGTGAATAACTATTTAGCTCTAGGGAAAAATTATTTTTTTAAACCTTTTTTTGAGGTATGCTATTTGTTTAGTTTAGTTTTTTTCTTTCAGATAGCTGATCTAAATGAAAAAGCTGAAATTGTTTCAAAAGAGCGGGATTTCTATTTTAAAAAACTGAGGAACATTGAAATTTTATGTACTGACTTATCACAATCTGAAGATGCAAATGATGTTAAGACAGAATTAGATAACAAGTCTGTAATATCAAAGATTTTGGAGGAATTATATGCTACAGAAGTAATTCAGACTTCTTTCTATCACATTTCTGCATGTTTCAATTAATTCTCTTAAGATATAGTAGAATAACATTTTGCTTTGAGTGTTTTGTTTGTAATCATTTAAAATTTGTTTAAGTGGTCAAGGCTGTGCATACAGAAATTGTTTTATTCAATTTTAAGAAGTTGAAAGTAAATGCAAGCAAGTAACCTAGTGTTTTTATATGCTAAAGTTTGAAATCTGAAACTGAATGTTGAAATCAAAGCTATAATTAATGTTTTTTCCTGTCTGTTTTATTAAGCTATGTACAGAAAGTTGTTCACACATTATGGGAATTTTATATTAATATTTCTCTAGTATTTTGAGGTAAAGAATTGATATTGGTATAAATATTTGTTTAGATTGGAATATAGAATAAAAAAAATTATTTTGGAAACGGCTTTTAATATTGATAGTTAGCTCTAAGGTTATTTAAATGTGCTTTAAAATAAAAAAATATTCTTATCAACCATTTATAAAAATATTTAAAAGTCAAGGTTTTTAAAAGAAATGTATTTTAAAGACACTGAATCAACAACAAATTTGGAAGTGGGAATTTTAAAATTAAACTGCATCTGGTACCTAACTGTTTATGAATTTAATATACTTTGTTCCTGTACATTTAGAGTAGTCTTCTAATTGTTAGTTGTACTGTTTTCATTTAGCATCATAGCAAGGGAGCAAGTTGCATTTATGTACACACACATGCATGAATGGGTATATGCATGTTTAAGAATTTTGATTGTCATAGTATTTAGGAGTATGCTGCACACACACGTAATATAACAAAATTATTACCCTTAAAATATCCAAAATTCTTCTTTTTCCCCTTTGCATTTTTTAATTCCTAATTTCCCAGCCATAAAATCACAGATAAAGGAGTATTACTCTCTGATTTAAATTCTTTTTACCCATCTCTTAACATTAGATTAAATGCTAATTTTCTATCCATTGGCCACAGTTTTCAACTGTCCCAAGAACATTGTATCACTTTTTTAATAATTAAATCACTGCCTATGTAGTCTATATCCTAACTTATATGATCCAAGGTTGACTTTGACTGTTCCCTCGCTAGGGATTGGCATTTCAAGCACCCCAGGTCAGGCCTGGAGTGTGTCTGGGCTGATCAACTAAATTGCAATAAAACCCTCTCATCCAAACTATGCAAACTGTTTGGTTGTCCAATGGAAAATTTGGAGAATCTGTAGGCCCTGTAACAAGGCTGATTCCGAATATCAAACTTTCATTGTACCACATTATTGTATATATTTTCATGCAATTATCTTGTAATTATTATTTTTTTATGTTAATTTTTTAAAATTTTATTATTACTATTATTACTGTTGGTTGGTTGGTTGGTTGACTGATGCTTTTCATTCTTCAATAAATGGGAAGTTCCACATGGCTGGACTTAAGTTTCTGATAGCATCATGAATACAATTTGACTGGGCAACTTAAATAATAGGGGCTAATTTCTGTGTAATCACTGGAAGAATATTTCACTTTTTACAAATGTATAGTTAATGTGTTAAAATTTCATGCCAGTAAAATTGTTCTTATTTTAAAATTGGAGTATTGGCAGCAATGAAAATAAATTGTTTGGAAGTTAAAAAAATGTTTAAACCTAAAATTCATCTATTTTAGCATGCAAGTATAAAACAAGTTGTTAGAAGTTCAATTTATATGTAAAATGCATAGCTGCTAATAAAAACTTATATTAACAGTCAGTGAAGCAAAGGTGTATTTGTCATTATAAAGAAGAAAATAGTTAACATTTTCCTGTTTAGCTCACGATTATGGCCATGCAAAATGGCTGAATTGATGTTCTCAAAGGTAATCCTGATAGTTGCAAAATTATGTTATAATGGTAAATTAAAACTTATAAAGTCTCAAGTGAAGCAAAAATTTACTGAACTATATATCAGCTAAATATTTCAAAACCAAATTTTGTAGAAATATCAACCTAGTATGGGAAGGTTCACAGCTTTAGGATTGCCACATTTTCAGCAAAGAAAAAAATCTTAAACTAATAGAATGTATCCTAATTAATGAAATACCTTTAAAATCACTAGACACTTCTAGGAACTTTTCTTTTTGTTAAAACAAAACTGTGGAAGACAGCCTCCTAGAGCACTGAATAGATTTTGCAAAATGATCTAAAATGAATGATAAAATAGACATCACAAGGCTGAGAAAAAGTTAAATTTTATCAAAAATTCAATGTGTGATTATTGTAGAATAAAGGATATTAAAAGCAACTCAGTGTGACAAATACTCTTATTATGAATAACAAATAACTATCAAAAGCATTTCCATAAACTGTAAAGGATCTTCTGTATTACGACTGTAAGTGCAGTCTATTTCCAAACTGGTCCTTGATTTCTTTATTAATTCATGTATTATATTGGTAGGATAAGTAGTTAAACATCTTTCAAAGATATTTAATGAAGATATGCATTTTAACTGGAATAATAGAATGTTTATTCTATTATACTTAGCTTTTGAGCTTCATTATTAGAGTTAAAAAGGATATACTGTACACATTGTCAGAATTCAAAACATTTCAGACAAATTTCAAAAGTGTTTACTGAAGTGTAGGTTGTGGTTCGGAATTTTTTATTTAATTTCATAACTTTGGTTTCTCATCTTTTGATCTTGATAAAGTTTATTGCTGAGATTTGAATACACAGCTGCTGTTAACTATTTAACTATAGCTTTTCGAATTAAAACTTAGAAAATTTGGGTTATTCTTTGTTATAACTTCAAAATCTTACTTCATTTCTATGCCTGTGAATGATTTTGTTTTTCAAAGTTTATTTTCAACTAAAGTTTCAGTATTTTCTAAAATTTAGGATAAATATGAGGAGGAGGAGGATGAAGAAGTGGAAACTTTTTGAAGTGTGATATGTCTTCACTTTTCAGTGTATTACGTCTGTATTCCAAAGACTATCTTATATTGCATTTTTTGTACTTTTTGTTTATATAAATAGTCCTTTTTTAAATGTAATTATTTTATGCAGTTAAAATAAAATATCTTTCACTTATACATTTAACCTTTTGTATGTTGAATTCAGTTTGGTCATTTTTTTATAATTTTATTTCACCTTGTTCCACAGTATGATCATATTGTGTGTCAGTTTAATATTATAATATAATAAAATAGAATCAAAGAACAAATACATGAGAAACATGCGAAATTCATATTTATTTTATGTATCTCTTATCTATTTTGTCCATTGAAAGACAAAGTTCGTATGGTGCTTAAAATTGCTTAAAAACTGCTTAATTTCGAAACGCGTTTTTAAGGCCTTAAAAAGTGCTTAAATAGTGCTTAATTTCCCCCTAAAATCCCTTTTTTTTTTTCTTGCCGACAGTTTTTATTTGAATATTTCAAAATCGCTTATGAAAATCATAAAAGGTCGCTCGGGATTAATCGTTCAGTGTGAATGAAATCAGACACTGCAGCGCTCCTTTTTTCTAGAAATCTCTCCTTTATTCCTTATTTTACGGTATTCCTCCTTTTTTTTTTGGCTATTCCCGCCCTTTATTCCCTTTTTTCTTTGGGCCATTCTCTCTTTTTATTCATTTTTTCCTTCTCAACATTTACGGAGTTACGTCATGGTGGAACGGGTTACACACATCGTCTTTCCCATGTTTTGATAACATCTTTGTTTTTCTAACATTTTCTTTCTGTTTGATATTCACCTCCCCCCCCCCCCCCCCTTCGAAAAAAAAGTCTTAGGCTATTTATTGGCGGTACAGGTGTTTGAAAGTTAGCAAATAACGATCAAAGTGTCAAAACCTAAGGGTGACCCGAATTTTTCGATTGGTAGTGTCTGTTTAACCCGTTTATGAAACCAAGAGGTAAAAAAAACGTTACTCCGAGCCTGTGCGCTTAAAAATGGACTGACATATCGAATATTTAATCTCACATGTGTATAAATTCTGACGATAATCTGAAAGTTTTCTTTTTCTCATCCTTTTTCTCTTTGCCGCGTCCACAATTTTTTTTTCTGACAAAGAATAGGAAAGTGTTATCAGTCGATGCTCGCAATACGTGCTTCAGGTACAACTAAGCCTTAATTCTATGTTTTTGGTACCAAAAAAAAAAAAAAAAAGTTTTCTGGATTTCAATTCCAGAAAATGCGCATTTTTTAATGGACCATTATAGTTAATAGTGCGATCATAATATGGGGCTCTCATACGGAAGAATTATGTTTTAACAACCTGCGTACTTTATAAATATCTCCCGAACTCACGTGCATGTAGACCGATCTTAATGCTGTTTTATATATCAGTATTTATTTAATATCGGTATTTATTTAATATATATATTTAATTATTATAATTTCTATTATTTAGTATTGAGATTCCAATCCCTCCTATAGTTATTTCAAATGGTACTTTATCTTATTGACTGAATTTTCTGCTATGGGCAGTGTCTGTGAGAAAATGACTCTGTTGCAAATAACTTACGAAATTTTGGATATGCACGGAAGTTTATTGTTGAAAAATCCGCACCTTTTTTTTGTTGTTAAGTTTTGTGTGTGCATTGAAGTTGATGAAAAATCATAACTGTTAACGGCAATCCCGATAAAAATCAGCCCTATAGCTGAATCGGTAGGACGCGGCAGTAGTGTAGAATTGAGAGTTCACCGATCAGGAGCAAAAAGAGCAAAACTCGCATACAGCTAGAGTTGACCGACGGAAGCAAAAGTGAGCAACCAGGAAAGGAGGTCAGAACGTATCCTTTTTTGTTTACGACTGGAGGAGGGGATGTCTGGAATGTCGGGATAAGGTCGCAACTTTTACGTGGGGGGTGGCGAGGCACTCAATGGTTTGAATGTTATAACATCACTTTTTAATCTTTCAACACTCAGAATCTTTTTAACTTTTTCATCGTGCACACTCGATCTCGGAATGATGCGTGTCCGATAACCACTACAACAAATATGTTTTAACTTGGGTAGACTAAAGTCTGGAGAGTATCTTGCATTTCTCTAACTTAAAGCTTTTGAGAGTTTCATCTCTGTTGATTTTTTTTTTTTTAATAGTTTTAATGGGAGGACTTTTATATACTTTAGAGAATTTATTTCTAAAAATTTACTTGCAATAATCTGTGCAAGGTCTGAAAGTTGTTTTTTTTTCATTTTCTCAAAGATAATTTTTTTTCTTACACTTGAAATTATCACTCTGTAGCTTTAAAGTGAGTATAAAATAATAGCTGAAATGTTGCAAAAGGTTATTGAGTACAATGCAGTCCCCGGGAGAAGTCGCTTGTGTAGTGTTCTTGTACTGTTGCATGTGTATTGTTTTTACATTGATTTATATTTTTACCAGTAGCAAGAAATTAGCGATAGATTTTACCCTACATTTAAATGAAACCGAAAATTTATCTGTTTCGAAATAAAGAGGTACTTTGAAAGTAATAGTGTTTTGTGCTGTAATGGAGAAAGTGTATTTAAATCCAGGGCACCCTGGATGTTTCGGTGGTGTGACTGCTTTCTACCATACTGCTCAAAATAAAATATCGAAAGACAATATACACAAGTGGTTGAAAGGAGTGGATGCGTATATACTACACAAACCAATACGGAAAAGATTTCAGACTAATCGAGTTCTTGTGTATTCAATCGATGCTCAGTGGCAAGGAGACCTTGTAGACGTCTCTGCCTTGCAAAAGTATAACCAGGGCTATCGTTATATTCTCACGTGCATAGATATTCTATCGAAATATGCGTGGGCAATCCCGCTGAAAACTAAACGTGGTGTGTATATCGTGCAAGGTTTCCAAAAAATATTTTTAGAGCGCAAACCAAAATCTCTTCAAACAGATCAGGGGACTGAATTTAAAAATACAACCTTTCAAAAATTTTTAAAGAAGAATGGTGTTCGGTTTTTTACCACTTTTAATACTACGAAAGCTTCTGTAGTAGAGCGTTTTAATAGAACTTTGAAAGAAAAAATGTGGCTTTATTTCACGCATAATCACACTTACCGTTACTTAGATGTGTTAGACCAACTAATGCACAATTATAATAATACATTTCATTCAAGTATTAAAAAATCTCCCACTGAAGTAACTAAAGAAAACGAACGAGAGGTGTGGTTCACGCTGTACGGAGACATAAAAAAGGCGACCCCTTGTCTCTTCCAACAAGGGGATACTGTGCGCGTATCGAAACATAAACTCACCTTTGAAAAAGGGTATGAGATTAACTGGTCTGACGAAATATTTATCATAACCTGTTACTTCCTTGAGATAGTAACTCTAATATGTTTAACTCATTTTCAAGGGAAAATAAAAATGGCTCGATATGACAACAAGAAAAAAACAACCACGGCTAAAAGTATATAACTGAATTTAATTACTACTAACATAAAACATAAGGAAATGAAACAAATAGAACTTAAATCAACTTATAAAAAAAAACTCAACGAGCCAGCCATGAGACAAAAATAAAACTACCTCCACGATACAGTCGAAAAAGCCACCTACTCGGCTAAGCAAACAAAACACAGTATTTATACAAAATACGAATTTCCCGGAATGACGCTTCGGGGAAGAGATACTGCAAGAGATAAGATTTAACCATGGGGTCTAACAATGCCTCCCTCTTATCTTCTTGCAGTATTTCTTAAACAATGCTCATGGCTGGTTCTTACAATTTAAGCACATGTGATACATATCAACACAATATTATACATTCAATTGATTGCCTGGAACACTTATCAACTTAACACTTACATAAACATTCTAGCTTTAAAGTGACTATACAAGTTTCTTTTTTTTCATATACGGTATTCAATACATAACATTTAAATTGAACATCCTTATTTTGTATATAACAACTTAGCCTGTATATAGAATTACTAAAGAAATATATAAAAAAAAACTTTCTACACTGGATTTTATCAGTTGTTTTAGTTACAGATTACTTAGATATCAACATAGACATTCAACTTTCATACAACACATACTGGGGCCCCAGATATACAACTATCATGCCATCAGATGAACTAGATAACAGTTTATACTATGTTAATTGTAATGTATCTGGCAACAGCCATAATAAAAGAACTCTGTATTAATTGGAATCTGGCAACACCAGATAGATAGAGATAATTTTGTTTTTGGGTTAAGAACATCAGAACAATAACTTTAAGCTTAAAATGTACATATAACGTGATTTGTAATTTGTGAATAAATATGTTTTCGTGAACATCTGCATCTTATATTAAGGCCCCTAAAACACTACATTTTGGCGACGAGGATAAAAAAAGAACAGAAGTAAAGCATCATGTCAACGGAAACTAGAGCGATTGATTTATCAAAGTTTACTTTCAACGAATTTTGCCCAGGTAAGGATGATATACGATATTATTTTAGACGTTTTGAACTTGAAATAAGAGTTTTTCGTATCACTGAAGATGCAGATAAACGAGATTTAATTTTACGTTGTATGGGACCTTGTTTATTTAAATTAGTGAATGATAATTTTGATCCTATTTCTCCTGACGAAAAAACTTATTCTGAAATTAAAAATTTTTTGGAACAGCATTTTAAACCGGCAACAAACATCCATGCCGAAAGAACAAAATTTTCCCAACGTTTTCGCCATACCGGTGAATCAATAGCTGAATTTATTGCTGCTTTATGAACTCTTGCAGTAAACTGTAAATTTAAGAATTCTTTAGATGAACGTTTAAGAGATCAATTAATACTGGGTATCAATGATTCCCGAATACAAGAACATTTGTTTCGTGAGCACTCTGATGAAACAGCAACTTTTAATCAGATTGAGAAGTCGGCTTTAAATTATGAATCTGCATATATCAATCGAGAAACAATTGAATCTGTTATACATTCCGAACATAAAAACCCCGTTACAAGTGTGAATAAAATAAATACGCCAACTCAGAATGTAAAGAAAAACAATTTCAACGCCGGCGCCAAACTCACCGCTTTCAAAACCAAACCAAAAGTTCATAGCGAGATTGAACGTAATAAATTCCGTATAGATAAACGAACTGTCTGCATTCGATGTGGGAAAAGTAAACATTCGAAAGGGGAGAAATGTAGAGCTGAATTAGCCACTTGCCGCAGTTGTCATACTAAAGGACATTTTGAAAAAGTATGTGTACGATCTGGCAAAGCAGAATTCGTTCATCATATTTTTCACATAAGCAATGATAATAAATATAAGGTTAGAGCTGTAATTTACAAAAAAGAAATTGATTTTCAATACGATACTGGATCAGGGAAATCTATAATACCTGAAAGTTTTTATAGAATAATTGGGAAACCGAAACTTTTAAAATCTAAACAACTAATTGCGTATCCTGATAAACCGATTGCAACACTGGGAGACATTAAAGTGAAAATCAAAATCGGATCGAAATCGGAAGATTGTTTACTAACAGTAGTTCCAGGTAACAGTGTACCTAAATTAGGCAAGGATTTGATGGAAGTATTCCATTTAGAACCAAAATTTGAGGTAAAATATATTGATGAAAATGTTCGAACACTTGAATCACAACTTCTTGAAGATTATGCTGACACATTTGATCAAACTAAAATAGGTACAGTTCGAAGTTTTGAGGCGGTCATCAGGTTACATGATAACGCAAAACCAGTAATCTGTAAGGCTCGATCTGTTCCATATGAGCTTAAGCCTGCTGCCGATAAAGAAATTGATCGTTTGATAGAAAATGGCACTTTAGAAAGTGTTAATATTAACGAGCAAACCGTACAATGGGCGTCACCAGTTGTTTACGTGACAAAGAAAAATTGTCAAATTAGATTATGTGGCGATTTTAAATCCACGATAAACGAACATATGATAACAGAACAATATCCGTATCCAACATTCGAAGACATTGTTTCTGAATTAAATGGTTGCACAATTTTTAGTGTAATTGATTTAAAGGATGCATTTTTGCAAGTTAAAGTTAGTGAAGAATCTCGGAAATATTTAGTAATTGCTATACATAGAGGATATTATCGCTTTTGTCGAATGCCTTTTGGCATATCAGCAGCACCCATAATATTTCAAAAATTGATGGACCAGTTTCTTATTGGAATCGAAGGTGTTACATGGTTTCAAGATGACATTGCAGTCGGAGGTCGAAATATACAAGAACATGCTCAACGACTTCGACAGGTGTTTGAAATTTTTCGTAAGGTCGGTTTAAAAACACAAATGTCAAAAATACAGTTGTTCAAAGAAGAAATTAAATTTCTTGGACATGTGATTAACAAAACAGGCATTTCGCCAGACATTGAACGAATACGCGCTTTGAGAGAACAACCACCTCCAAATAATGTTTCAGAACTCCGATCATTTTTAGGATCTGTGAATTATTATAGCCGCTTTGTGAAGAATTTACAAATACTGTGCACACCCTTACACGAACTATTAACAAAAAATTCTTCTTGGGAATGGACTGAACGTCATCAAAATACATTCGAAAAAATTAGGGAAAGTATTTCATCTCCAGCCATACTGGTACATTTTGATCCAAAACAACCAATAATTTTAGCTTGTGATTCAACAATTCGAGGACTTGGTGCAGTTATACAACATCGCATAGAGGGGGAACTGAAGCTTATTGCTGCTGCTTCTAGAACTTTAACACCTGCTGAACGCAATTATTCAAACATAGATCGTGAGGCCCTAGCAATTATGTTTGGGTTACAAAAGTTCTATAAATACCTCATTGGACACCATTTTATTATTCAGAGTGATCATAAACCATTAGAACGGATATTAAATCAACACAAAGAAGTTCCAAGTCTAGCAGCCTCAAGGTTAACAAGATGGGCTATAACTCTAGGTGCTTTCGATTACGAAATAGAGCATCGTCCTGGCCAACAAATGGTGGTTCCTGATGCCTTGTCACGTTTGCCGTTACCAGATAAGAAAGTAAGTAAATTTGAAGATTCTTCATTTGTTTACAGCATTGCCAATCACACAATACATGAACTTACGTTAACACGTCGCACATTACGTAGATTTACGGAAAAGGATTCCTTCCTATCAAAGGTAATTCTATACATTGAGAAAGGCTGGCCCTCAAAACAAAATATTGAAGAAGCACTTATTCCTTTTTTCGAGAAAAGAAATGAGCTTACTTATGAACAAAGAATTTTGCTACTGAACAATCCTTTAGTGATTCCGGAGAAATTAAGATATTTAGTGATTGATAAACTCCAAGAATCACATACTGGCATAGTTGCAATGAAATCTGTTGCCAGAATGTCAGTATGCTGGCCTGCCATTGATAGAGACATCAAACAAACAGTCAGATGTTGTAATGATTGCAATGAACATCATCCAAAAATTGCTGAGTCTCCTTTATTGTTATGGAACAACACTGGTAAACCTTGGGATAGAGTTCACATTGATTTAGCTCAACTTCATGGTGAAAATTGGCTCTTCATCATCGATTCTCATTCACGTTGGGCTGGAAGTCTTTAAACTTAAAAATGTTACATCTTTAGATATCATAAAGTATTTCAGAAAATTATTTAGTTCTTATGGAATATGTCGGATAATTGTGTCTGACAATGGTCCACAATTTACTTCCACCGAATTTCGAGAATTTTGCGAGATGAACGGTGTAAAACATATTCGATCTACTCCTTATCATTCCAGAAGTAACGGACTAGCAGAACGTGTCATACGCACATTTAAAACCCGCTTCAAGAAAACATCTAATCAGTTTTCCAATCAACAAGTTTTTTTTATTTACTTATCGAACAACCATACATCGAGCAACGGGTTGCACACCGTCGAAGCTATTTCTCAACAGAGAACTTTCAACTCTATTTGATCGGTTGAAACCTGACCATATAAACGACGTGGAATGCTTAAAATCAAAATTTTATCATGATAGATTTTCTAGACACAGAGACTTTGAAATTGGAGACAATGTGTGGATTAAACGAGGAATTGACCAAACATGGAAACCAGGAACAATAAAGGACAAAACAGGTCCTTTATCTTATAGAACACAGCAAGGTATGCATGTACATGCTGATCATTTACGGAAACGAGAACAAGAACACACTGAACAGTCACCAACGCCTGTAGATAAATCCGATGAAAAAGCTACGCCAGAGACTGTTTCAGATTTCCAATTACCAGAGTTAGACGGTACTGATATCCATTTACCAGAAGTCACTACTCCCGAACAAGGAACTTTTCTTCGACGTTCCAGTCGAATTAGACATGAACCTAAACGTTTCCATGAGGAATTTAACTATTGACTATTTAATGTTAATTTGTTGTGTTTTAAATATTTGAATGTGTATTATCTGTTTAACAAATTTAATTTTAAGGGGGGAAAAGATGTAATGTATCTGGCAACAGCCAGAATAAAAGAACTCTGTATTAATTGGAATCTGGCAACACCAGATAGATAGAGAGAATTTTGTTTTTGGGTTAAGAACATCAGAACAATAACTTTAAGCTTAAAATGTACATATAACGTGATTTGTAATTTGTGAATAAATATGTTTTCGTGAACATCTGCATCTTATATTAAGGCCCCTAAAACACTACATTAATAAACAATTTCAATACACTAAGTATACAAACATATAGGCTTATTACAAAAATTCTTATAATAAAATATGGTCTATAAACTTTTTAAGATCAAATTTGGTGAGAGGTTTAGTAAATGCGTCAGCTAAATTCTTTTTAGAACATATAAATAGTAATTAAAATTTTCCCTCGTATGCTAAATCTCTTATAAAAAATAATTTCACATCAATATGACGAGATCTACAATTTTCAATCGGGGACTTAACAAATTCAATGGCTGCCTGGTTATCCACGAACAGTTTTGAATTGCTTTTGCTTCCCGTGATTATTTTCCTGTCAAAGCACTCGCCTAAGATTTTATCTAACCAAATTAATTCTTTAGTTACTTCAGTCATTGTCATGAATTCCGACTCCATTGTTGACAGGCTTACGCATTTTTGTTTAAAAGTTCTCCAAGCAATTGGTGATTCACCTAATAAAATAAGCTCACCTCTCATGGATGTCCGGTCATCTCTATTTGCGGCGAAATCAGCGTCAGAATATGCAGTTATTTGTGCGTTTTTACAGGACAGATTTAGTTTCAAGTTTTTTTTGTATAGAATAGATATCCAAGTAGCTTTAACAGACCTTGCCAATGAACTACACCTGGGTTTGATTGGAACTGGGAAAATATATTTACAGCGTAACAAATATCTGGTCGGGTACGATTGGCAATAAATGATAAACAGCCCAAAAGACTACGGTAAGGGAACTGTTCCATTTCTTGTTTTTCCAAATCCGAATGTGGACAACTAGTTTTAGAATATACCGAACCTTTACTTATGGGAAGTGAGGATATGGAAAATCGATATTTTTTAAACCTTTCACAAACTTCTTCTATATACCGTTGCTGATGTATGTATAACCCGGTTTCAGTATCCTCAAACTCTACACCCAGTAATTTTATAGTCTTTCCCATTACTTTTAAATCAAAATGGGTGTTCAATAGATTTATTGCCTTTTCTATTACTTGTTTACTATTACCAAAAATAACAATATCATCTACGTATACGATTAAGACCACATTTGCATTTAAAACATACATACAGTTACAATTATCAAATTTTCTAAAACCAAGTGATAATAAAGTTTTGTTTAATTCGTAAAACCACATTCGACCGGATTGGTGTAAACCATATATCGCCTTATCTAACCGACAGAAAAATCTTTTACTGTCCAAGACGCTAAAACCTGGGGGTTGAGTCATAAAAATATTCTCCTCTAAAGGGGCATACAGGTATGCACTTGTTACATCGCACTGTATATGGTACCATTTACTATACGAGACAAGGAGGGTAAAAACAAATCGTAACACATTAAAATTAACGACTGGGCTAAACGTTTCGTCATACGATTGTCCTTTTACTTGTTTATAGCCCTGTGCTACTAACCTTGCTTTAAACTTAACTATCCTCCCATCTTCATCTCTTTTAACAGTATAAACCCAACGGCATCCTACAGGTTTTGTTCCTGTCGGTAGTTCCACCAAATGCCAGACTTTTCTTCTTTTCATTGTGTCAATTTCTATCTTCATCGCCTCGTACCATTCCTTACTTTGTTCCGATTTACATGCTTGCTTATAAGTTTTTGGAATACGGATGTCTTCTAGTCAGCTGCTTTCAGCTAGGCTCGAGCTTTTATTACTGGGATCGGTTACTATACCTTGATACCTGTCATTTCCCTTAAAATTAAAGATTAAAGGATTGAACGACAAACCATTTTCTAGGCAATATTTCTTTACGTCGTTTTCAGATCTAAGTCTTTGGTTTTTACCTTCTTCATAGTAATATATATCGACTCTGGAACTGTGAACTCGGGGTCTCCTTTTTCGGATCCATCTGACCTGTTTCAAGTCAGGTGTTTCGGCTTCTGTTTCTGAATCTTGAGATTCATCAGTGCTAAGGCTTTCCTCGTCAGCAGAGGATGACTGAGAGTCTTCTGAGGGCAATCTTCGCTCTCCTGTTCGAAGTCGTCACTAATTGCATCTCTTCCAACGACGGGAGAAAGCCAGTTAAAATCCTCATTAGGGCCCAGCACAGCTCCTTTTTGTCCAACCTCAATCCCTTGATCCTCATCAAATGAAACGTTGATAGTTTCCACTACCCTTTCCTCCTCTGGTAATAAAATCCTATATCCTTTGGTTCGTAAAGCGTAACCAATGAGAACGCCAACTTTGGCCTTCGCGTCAAGCTTGGATCGTTGTTGACGGGGGACTCCTACGTAGGCTCGAATTCCAAACGGCTTTAAATGTCGTATAGAGGGTTTGGTTCCCCCGTAAAGCTCAAAAGGGGTTTTACTCAAATCCTTATGTACTAGTCTATTCCAGGTATAAACAAAATGTAACATGGCATCAGGCCAAAAACTAGATTCTAATCCACTTTCTTTTAACATTGTACGGGCACAGTCCGTTACTATTTGGTTGAAACGTTCAACTACTCCATTCTGCTCAGCTGTAAAAGCGTTGGTCAATTCATGATAAATCCCATTATTTGCAAAAAAGTCTTTAAAGTTTTTGTTTACGAACTCTCGCCCATTATCAGAACGAAACGATTTGACCTTGCGACCAAGAAATGTTTCTGCTCTTGTTATGTGGTGCTTAATACCAAAAACTTTAGATTTTTCTCTGATTGGATAAAGAGCGGTTTTTCGGGAATAATCATCGATTATTGATAAAAAATATCTTTCACCTGAACGGCCTTTTACACGACATGGACCCCATACATCAGCAAATAGTAAATCCAGTGGGTATTTGGACCTAATATGCTTTGTTGCTTTGTTAGCTTAAACGACTTTCTTTTAAATTTACATAATTTACAAAACTCGCATTTAAAATTTTTATCTCCTTTAAAAACTGGCAACCCCCTGACTCCATTACTTCTGCTTGTTTGCATCAAAATAGAAGGGTTTACATGTGCACACCTTCTATGCCATGCATCTATACTATTTCTTTCAATGGCATGACTTTCACTTGTTTCAAATCTAACTCTCCTATTACTTGGGCCAGGTTCACGAAAATTAATTCTATAGATTCCTCCTTTCAAGATCGGTTTAAATAGTGGTTGCCCGTTACTGTACGCATTTACCTCCCCGTTCTCACCGTAAAAAGAGATTCCGTCCAAGTCAAACTTGGGGCCAGAAATTAAATTTCGCCTTAAATTGTCAGCATGCATTACATTTTGGAAATATAAAATTCTTTGGCCAAATTTAACTTTTATGGTTCCTTTACCTAGTATTGGGAATGTGACCCCTTCCATAGCTACTGCCATTTCTTCCCCATTTAAAGGTTTGTAATCCACAAAAAGCTTCTTATCTTTACAACAATGATGTGACGCCGCTGTATCGAATATCCACTCCGTACCTTCATTAATGTTACTTAAGTTCGATTCTACAAGGAAATTCGCCCAATTTTTAAGGTTTTTCTTTGAGCCTGTAAAGGAAATATAATTAGTATTAGAATGCTTAAAAGGATTCTGTCTATTTTGTTGCTCCGACGTGGGTGAATAATCTCGTTGAGAGCTTAACTGTCTGTATTGGAGTTTGGTGTTGCGGCTTCTACATCGGCGTTGAGGATTTCCGAAAGTAAAGAAGTTCTTAGACTTGCTTCTGGAGACGTGGTCACTTTCTCGGTCAGCAGAATAGTTTCTTGGACTCGGCGAAGAAATACGGCAATTTCTTAGTCGGCACTGTGGTCTCAAGTGGCCAGGATTACCACACTTGAAACAAATAATTTGCTGCTGCTTACTTAGCTCAGGTATTTCAGCTGCTTGTATATCCACCTTGGGTGTGTCATCTAAATCAACCTCACGTAAGTTTAAACGCGACTCTTCGGCTATCAGTTCAGTTACAATATCTTTAAACACGAATTTCTCATCCGGCCATCTTAAAATTGCCTGAACTACAGAATCGAATGATTCTGGTAAATACCTGATCAACTGAAAGCTGAAATACCGTTCGTTAAATTCTTTGCTAAATGTCTCATTTGTTCGGTTGACGTAAAACCTCCCATGCTACTACCGGATCATCGCATTTTTCAATCACACGCCTGTATTCTACTTCTACTTTTAGGTAAATTATAGAAAGATGTGTTTGTACCATGTTTGCACGAGTTTTAAAGTCTCGTAATTCTTTATCGATAATTAAGGGCAGTTTTTCAATGGCGGACGCATCCGATTTCTCAAGTTTTGAAGTAGGGGGTAATTCCTCCTTTGTAATTATTCCCCAAAGACCTCTTTCCATTAGAACATATTTCATATCCGAGCTCCAATTAGGATAATTTGTACCGTTTAATTTGGGAATGTTAATTTGGGAATAAGCCATCATTATCAAGCCTTTATCTTTTTAACAGTAAAAAAAAAAAAAAAAAAAAAAAAAAAAAAAAAAAAAAAAAAAAAAAGGATTCAAGTTAAGATTTTGCACAAAAAAATATTCACCTTTAAACTGACATCACATACCATATCGGCCACCCCGTCGCAAACATCTACAAGGACCGATATGTAAAAATACATGGTTTTTGCTAAAAAGATTAATATATAAAATGCGTTTACGAATTACAAAAAAAATATAAACATCGCCTGTCATTTTACTTATGATACTGGGCCCATAACCTTTTGTTACTTCCTTGAGATAGTAACTCTAATATGTTTAACTCATTTTCAAGGGAAAATAAAATGGCTCGATATGACAACAAGAAAAAAACAACCACGGCTAAAAGTATATAACTGAATTTAATTACTACTAACATAAAACATAAGGAAATGAACAAATAGAACTTAAATCAACTTATAAAAAAAAAAAAAAAACTCAACGAGCCAGCCATGAGACAAAAATAAAACTACCTCCACGATACAGTCGAAAAAGCCACCTAATCGGCTAAGCAAACAAAACACAGTATTTATACAAAATACGAATTTCCCGGAATGATGCTTCGGGGAAGAGATACTGCAAGAGATAAGATTTAACCATGGGGTCTAACATAACCGAGTGCGTTAGAAGAGATCCTTCTGTCTATCGAATAAAAGACTTGTTAGACGAGCCCATTCAAGGGACTTTTTACCCCCAGGAACTTCAAAAAGTGGATACGAAAGAAACTTTTGTTATTGAAAAAATATTGAAAAAGCGAACACGGAAAGGTCGTTTGGAATATTACATAAAATATAGAGGTTACCCAGAGAAATTTAATCAGTGGATTTCGGCCTCTAATCTGTTTGCCTTATAAATACAACCACATCCAACCTGAAAATTCATTCAGCATCATGAGTTTCTACCTGACGCTGCCGAGCGATAGTTCTATGAATTATTTTCCCGAAAATAAGATTTCTGATTTTATTACACGTTACCCACAAGAAATACATTTGACTGGTGAATATGAGTGCGCTCTCAGTGAAATACAGTACCCCCATACATGGTACAATGTGAATGAGAAAAATAACTTGATAGGATTTGTACTGGGAGAAAAGGGCAGAATGTTAGGTCGTCGAATACCCCCTGGATGCTATGAATCAGAACCTGACATTTTGAAAGCTATAATTATTAAAGAGCACCAGAATAAAATATATTTTTCCTTTAATCATGTGACTAAGCGAGTTCATATAAGAGTGAAGAATCACGCTAAGGTGATATTACACGATGGATTGGCCCAAATGTTGGGATTTGATCCTTGCAATATCGAATCTGATGGCGAGAAGGAAATCACCGTCGAAAGTCCGTACGTAGCAGATCCGGCGGCTCACTACTGCGTACTGTTTGTGTATTCAGACATTGTTCAACCTCAGATTGTTGGAGATGTTGTGGCACCTCTGTTACGTATTGTCAACGTGATCGGAAAAGATGGGGAAATGATTTGCGCCCAGTATGATTGACCTCATTACTTACCAGTAAGTCGAAAAAATTTCGAGACTTTGGAAATCGTTATAAGGACGCACACCGGTGAACTTGTGCCATTTGAACGTGGACGCTCGTACATGAAACTACACTTTCGACAGAAGTATCTATCATAATGTTGGTCCCTTACCAGTGTTGCCAAAAATCGTTCGAGGATTATTATATCCAGCAGAGTGGTAGCGGACTCAATTATTATCAAGGAGCAACTTTTCAAAAAGGTTATGGTTTTGGTGAACTCTTTCGCTCCCTGTTTCGCGCGGCTGTTCCCCTATTGAAATCGGGGGCAAAAGCTGTTGGGAAACAGTTATTTCACAGTGGTGTAAACATTTTGAATGACGTTACTCGGGGAGACAATATCAAGGTGGCAGCCAAACGTCATTTGAAAGATGCGGACAAAGCAGTAACTAAAATGAAGACCATGATAGGTTCTGGTCGTTATAAAAAGAGACAACGCTAAAAAGAACGTAGTAGTTCCCTTCGAGCCAAGAAAGCTAAAACACGTGATATATTTAGCTGAAGAAAATGTCTACTTTAATTCACAAAGACTCCGTCGCTTGCGCCAAATCTGAGTTAGATTTGTTTGTAATTCCTCCCACACAAACCGCAATTGAAAAAGGCCATTTCGTTGAATACCACCCCCTAGCCAATATACGGGATGGGGGTCCTGTAGAATTCAATATATCTGGCAATGGAGAAGAATATATGGACTTGGCCTCTTCTTACCTCTACGTGAAGGCAAAAATTACGAAATCGGATGGGACACCACTACCTGAAAAAGAGCCTGTCGCTCCTGTCAATTTGTTTTTGCATGCTCTCTTTAGTCACGTTGATGTGAGCCTGAACGAGAGAGTGGTGTCCTCGTCTAGTAATACCTATCTTTATAGAGCTTACATAGAAACGGTTTTGAACTATGGTGAAGATGCTAAAAAGAGTTTATTAACCTGTGAAGGTTTTTACAAAGACACGAATCTGGAAGTTGTGAACCCCCTGGAAGAGGGAATGCGAACATAGGACTTCAGAAGCGTTATGATCTAACTACAAAAACAAATCTTTGGATCTCATTGGACAATTGCATTGCGATCTATTTCAGCAAAATCGCCTTTTATTAAATATGTTAGATTTAAAAATTAAAATGACTCGCAGTAAACCAAATTTTTGCCTCGTGTCTACCAAGACCGATCAGGACTATAAGGTTATGTTAGAACACGCCCCTCTCTTTATTCGAAAAGTGAAAGCCAGTCCGGGTGTATCACTAGGTCATGCTAAAGCTCTAGAAAAGAACACAGCTAAATATCCTATAAACCGAGTTTTATGCAAGACCTATTCTGTATCTCAAGGGATTTGTTCTTTTATGCAAGATAATGTGATTTTGGGGCTTATGCCGAAAAGAGTGATCATTGCTTGCTTATCTAACGCGAAGGCGAACGGTCAGTATAATCTGAATCCATTTCAGTTTAAACACCATAATGCTAACTTTCTAAGTGTGTATGTGGATGGACACCAGTACCGAGCAAGCCTTTGGAACTGAATTATAAATCAAACGGATACATAATAGCCTACCACAGATTATTTAGTAATTTTAATCAAGACAGAGGTGTGTATCTGACTCGAGAGGAATTTGCAGAAGGACACACTTTGTATGCCTTTGACCTCAGTTCTGACTTGTGTGACGGTTCGCACTTGAATTTACAACATCAAGGCAACTTGAGAGTGGAAATTAAGTTTTCCGAAGCCCTGCCGGAAACTATTTCTGTGTTAATTTATGCTGAATTTGAAAACGTAATCGAAGTTACAAAATCCCGTCACGTGCTCTGCGACTTTGCCAACTAATGGATACCACCCAGTTGCAATACGTGTTCTCCAGTGATCCCAGAACTCGAAAATACTTTTTAGATGTATTTCCAAGTAATTACTTACCTGTACAAATCCCTAAGTTTCCTTCTTGCTTTGTAGCCAATGTTGATTCTTCGGAAGAACCTGGGAGTCATTGGCTTGCCTTTTACTTGCCAGGACCAGGAGAAATCGAATTTTTTGACTCGTATGGAAATTCACCCGACTTTTACCAAGGACTTATAGAAGAATATACTTATCGCCATCACGTGACTTATAACCCACATGTTATACAAAGCCATAATACGGCTGTGTGTGGTCAGCATTGTGTTTATTATTTGTATTCCCGATGTCGTGGACGAACTTTGAAAGAATGTGTGTCCCCTTTTGTAAGCAATCGCATTTGTAATGATCGTCGTGTTTACAATTTTGCCGCCAAACGTTTTCGTGTGCATGCTAATTTTTATCAATAAATGTATTTAAACGATATATTCTGTGTGTCTGTATTTATTTAGAATGCAATTTCCACAGCTACAACACCCGTTCACCTGCGTGGTGTCTGGGCCCACAGGGGCCGGTAAATCTTTTCTTATACGCGATTTTTTGAAGTATAAGTGCGAGCTGTTCTCCCACGTCCCTGATAAAATTGCATGGTTTTACGGGATATATCAACCGCTGTAGGATGAAATTCCAGAAGTAACGTTTGTGGAAGGACTCCCTTCTAAATACCAGAAACATTTAGGAACTCGAACATTATTTATAATTGATGACCTTATGAGTGAATGCGGAAAAGACAAACGACTGACCAATTTATTTACCAAAGGATATCATCATTTAAATTTAAGCGTTATTTTCATCACACAAATTTTTTTTCATAAAGGTAAAGAAATGCGCGACATTACTCTTAACGCTCATTATTTTATCATGTGTAAAAACCGTCGAGATGTGAGCCAAATCACTCACTTATGAAAACAATTATTTCCCCGACACCTCAAATTCTTTCAGGAGGTCTACGAGGTTGCTATGAAGAAGCCTTACTCCTACCTATTTATCGATTTGCGTAGCGATACTCCGGAAGAAATGCGATTGCGTACTCAAATATTGCCTCATCAGACTCAATATATTTATCGAGTCAAACATATTTAAAGGCATGCATTATAAAATAGTGGTTTAGTTGTCATCATGACAGTGAGTCGTGAACAGTTCAACCAGTTACAGCTCTTAAACAGTTGTCCACAAACATTAAGGAAAGATTTAATAAAACGGCTTCCAATTTCTTGTATAAAAGCTATTTGCGAGTGTTGCTTAAATACCTTAAAAGGAAATATTAAACTATCACCACAACGAAAAAGTCAATTGCGTAAACATAAGAGTGTGTTACGTCAGCTAGTGGATAAGAAGAAGTCCCTTTTTTAGAAACGTCGCTTAATTGTTCAGAAGGGAGGATTCTTAAACATTTTAATTCCTGCTGCATTAACAGCTTTGACATCGCTCATCCATGGAGTTAACTAAAAAATATGCCTTGATACCTGAAGATCAATGGACCAAGCATGCACTCTCGAAAGCTCAACTGAGTGAATTAGACAGTGAAATGTCTAAGATTTTGAACAACACATCTCTGGACGAACACACCAAAGCTTCAAAAGTATTATGAAATTTTACAGAGAAAGATGAAAATGCAAACCTTTAACACTCGCTGGAAACCTGCTGTGGAAGAACTCCCTACAGTAAAAATTGATAATAATTATGAAAACATGATATTAAACTCTGTGCCTAAGTCTCTGAAGAAACAGGCGGAGAACCTCCTACAATTGCTAAAACAGCACCCCCAGATAGTTGGATGGAACGAAAAAGGTGAACTTATGTTGAATGGAGAGCTGCACCTTAAGACTAATCTTGCAGACCTTTTTCACCTTATATTTTCGAGTACGAAAAGAGTGAATATTTCCGGGAAGATTGAATTTTTATCAATGTTACAAGACCTGAACATACCAAAATATTATGTGAAGAATGCTCATTTGGTTACTTCAAAATAAGAGATTTCATACGATAAAAACTTTGTAAAATGGGATACTAAAAATATAATAATAAAAGTGATTTATTATAAACATATGCTGTGTGGTTACTTTCTATCTAATGTCATATATTATTTTATAAGGTACAGCTCTCAGACAAGAGCTGATTTTGAGCTGATTTTTACAGGGATATTATAAAATAAACAACCTACACATATAAATAATAAAACACATTTATTCAGTAGAATGCAATATTTCAATACATTTTTCTACAGTTACACTATTTATTAGCTCGGGGTTTAGTCGTTCCATGTGTACAGTTTGCCATATACGCTTTGCTAGTTCTGAAATGTTCACACACAAGAGAAAGTACTTTCCTAAAATGTTAAATTTTTCAGTTAGACTCAAGCACGTACATGACTCGGGTACTTCACACACTTTACATGCATACTTCTGATTAACACAGTAACTCAAGTAATCGTAAACGCACTTCCAAAACTTTTCCTCACCCATTTCCTCGTAAAGAGAGGGTATAGTGGCAGGTTGAAATTCCCTTTTATGCTTCATCATCACAAAAGGTAAAAAGATGGAAAATAATTTTTCTAATAAAATTTCACTTACTTCTATCATACACTCTCGAAGTAAATTGACTTCATCGGATTCGAGTTCGATAGAGAACTGTTTAAAGCGGAATCCAGGTATAGCATGATATAGCTGTTGGAACACGCATGTATTTGTTCCTTTGACAGCAATCAGTAACTGATTGCCGCAAAGAAATCCAGAGTCGGTGCGTAGCAAATTAAAACCTTGAAATTTTACAATAAATTCATACCATATAGATGGGGAAATAGAAACAGCCGTTTTAAAATCATGACTAGTCCCTGTATTCAGAGGACACATTTGTACCCGTAATCCCGAACTCGTATGGACCACTGCCAGTTGAAGTTCCCATCCGACTTCTTTTTTAAACAACGTTTCATCCACTTTGCGCTGTCTGTAGGTCTCGGGGAAAGATGTAATGTATTCGTGCAACCAACTATTTTCGTCAGCTTTTATTTTTTTAGAGGGAGGTTCTACATTTGATGAAAGTCTTTCTTCGTTTACGATTTCACTACTCAGTCGTCGAAAGGTGACCGAAATTCTAGGACCTTCTACATGGGGTTGGGGAGCTATCCCATGTTTCCATTTGCGAATTGTAGGGGGGTACATCACCATCAGAGATCCATGATTCAAGTCGAAAATGTGTCTTGTACCATCGGGTATAGTAAATTGCATCTCACGACTAGCTCCGAAAGAAAGACATGGTATAGAGACATGTTGATATAACCCAGATTCATTATCCTTATGCGGACTAATTTTTGCATTGCCGTCTGGATACAAGTTTAGCAGGGCATAATTGAAGCAATCTCCAGTAAAGTTTTCGACGTCGGCTTTCAACTTCAGCAGCGTTGGTGTCCAGGGCTTGGCAGGCACGGATGTCCCCGTAAAGCTGTAGGTTATACCCGGATCGCCCTACGCACATACCTGTCGTGAAGGAGTAAAGCTACGTCCCCTAATGTTGAAGGTAATAGGGGCAAACGGATAGCACAACAACTCATCAAAAATCTCATCGGCCTCAGACTTTGGGTAAAAGTCAGGAAAGTAGCGTACATTCAATTCCAAGTCCTCTAACTGCTGTGTCATGGTGACGGTAAGGAAGAAATGATGAGGCACATTGTTGAATTCGTTGGTTTATATAGGGTCTAGAAATCTATCACGTGATCATGATTACGTGTCCGCGCCATTTTAGCTTTTACTATGATTACTTAAAAGCATATGGGAGTTATCACTTCAGACATGTTTATATAAAACTAGAAATTCTACATAGTATTGCAATTATGCTAAAAGCAGTTGGCTTCTCACGATAACAGAAATATTTGTATGCCATGTGTATGTGTGTTTCAAAGTATGAGAAGACAAACTACAGACGTTTTAAATCTTTTATATGAAAAAAAATTTTTTTAGCATTCCAGATACCAATTTAAACTTATTCAGAAAATTAATTATTGAAACCTAATGAATATGTTCATATGGGTATGTGATACGCGTTTGCACACAACCATAATATTAAACCATTTCATCAAAACAATTTCTGTCACAACTAAAATACTTTCTCGTAACTTTAAGCTCGTTAAATGGAAAAAACTTGTGCTGTTAGATTTTATCTATGAACATAAATTTAAATCTTTATCTTATAGTGTCCCTTAAAAAATGCTTTTAGCTCTTTACGATTACTATCTTACAGCATTTGAGAAGACATGTGGGACATGTCACTTCAAACATGTTTATATAAAACTAGGAATACTACTTAGTATTGCTTTTATGATATCAAGTTTACCAAAGCAGTTGGTATCTATACGGAAATACTTCCACTATCTATCTAAAACTTAATGGAAATGATCTGTATTACTAAATAAAGTGTCCATCAAAATGCACTTAGATTTTAGCTTTTACTTTGATATCTGATACTATTCTTGGAAGTTTGTGGGTGATCACTTGAGAAGCATCTATATAAAACTGGGAAAGCTTTCGTTGTTATTTGCAGTGAGGACGAGTTTAAGTAAACATGTCTTCCTCAGAACATGAAGAGGATACGTTTCCCTACATTGGAGTTCCGGCCTCGACATTGCATGAAATCTGCAATGCTGCTGAATTGCAAGAGGAATGGTTTATCTCATCCCCTCAATGGGGTACAGCAAATGACGACATTCCTATTACGACAAACCCACCGTCCCCGATGATTCTGGAACCCCCCCCGGTACCCAGCGAAGTAGCCTGAACTCTCCGACAAAGACAAGTCTTCAGGATGGGAGGAAATCTCACAGTCAACCGAGGTTATAGCGGAAACCACCGAAGTCTTACCGATGACTCTGGAACCCTTACCAGGACCCAGTGCTGTTCATCCAGCAAAATACGTGAGTGGATTATTGCATTTAAATTAATTATGTGGAAAATAAGTACATGTAAACACTTTAAATCTATATCATTGCATTCATCATATATCTTTTTAAAGGAAAAAAAAATGTTTGTGCTATATTTTTATTATATTTAAGGAAATACGTTTGAAATATGCTTCATATCTAGTTTGAATAAGTATATTTAAACATTTTTATGTATATAATCCTGTATTCCTCATAAATGTTTTTAAAGGAAAAAAAAGAATATATTATCTATGTTTGAAATAGGAAATAACCTAATTCTATACTCTTATTAAATTAAAGTATAAAATGTGGTATAACAAGTTCATCTAAGTTTTTCAATGTGTACTATCCTGTATTCGTCATAAATAATTTGAAATGAAAATATTTATTATATCATTATATGAAAATGCTTATATATTTTCAAGAAGAAAAAATAGTTCTAAAATATCCTGTTTGCAATTTAATTACAGATGTGTGAAGTATGTAAAACATTCTTCTCATGCAAAGGCAGCTTAAAGCAACATTTAAAAATTCATTCGGGAGAGAAGCCATTTGTGTGCGGTATATGTGAAAAAGGTTTTAATAGAAAGAGTAATCTAAATCGTCATAGTAAAATTTTACATTTATTGTCTCGTAATAGCACTGCATATGAATGTCCCCAATGCCATAAATTGTTTAGTAAAAAGTTTAATATGAGGGAGCATATTCGTGCAATACACCCCTCACCCTTGAAACGTAAAGTTATTACTCGGGGTTCTCTTCCTAAGCGTGTAAATTCAGAAAGAATGTCTTCATTAAACGTCTTTTCATCCCATCTGCTAACTGTTAGTGATGATCACTCCCAAGACTTTTTATTATGTTTTGATGAAATACGCCCCCAATTAGTTCAACTTTTAGATGACGAAATGAGTGAAAAGCAAAGTATTAAGTGGCGTATTATTGTGAAAGTGCAGTTATCACGAATGGGTGCAGATGGAGAAAACCAAACAATCACCCCATATTTTAGTAGTAAATTTAATTTGGATCTTATACCAAATACCATTCCTGACCACATTGAGCAGAGTTTTGCTAAAATAGTGAAATCTTTCGAAGATTTTGTTCAGCTTGGATCAGGATGGACAATGGATCATATAATACTAATTGAACTTTTATGTGCAAAATATGCTCCTTTATCAGGTCACAGTTATATACCCTTACATAAATACATTAAAAATAAAAAGGCCGTTCTAAATATAAAAAATGTGAATAATGATAAATGTTTAGTTTGGTGCTTGATCGCACACAGCTTAAAATTGAACTGTACACAAAGGCCACACGCAGTAAATCATTATTTACCCTATGAACATAGCATTAATTTAGGAAATATAGAATGCCCCGTTCCTGTCAGTAAAATACCCCTCGTTGAAAAACTTAATAATTTACGAATTAATGTCTTCGGATGTGAGAACACTGAAGTTTTTCCTCTTCACATTTCAGATCGTCCCGAAGACGATTGTATTAATTTATTGTTGATAAGTGATGGGGAGAAACACCATTATTGCCTTATCCGAAGTATGTCTCGATTAGTTTCCGATATAACTAATTACAATGGTGCCACTTTTGTTTGTAACAGGTGCCTTCATCGGTTTTCATCTGAGCATTTATTATTAGAGCATCATTCATATTGCAAAAACCAGTCTCCGCAACGTATTAAAATGCCTACTGAAAATGATAATATATTAGAATTTACTAATATTAAATATCAACATCCAGTGCCATTCGTGATCTATGCTGATTTCGAATCTTTGATTGTGCCGTTACCCCATTGTAGTGATCAGTTATCGGCCCGTCATGAGGCATGTGGTTACGCGTATATTGTAGTGGGACCAGACGGTCAAAGCATTAAACCTATTGTTACAAATAGAGGAGAGGATGCAGCTTTCCATTTTATTAAAAACTTAATTCGAGAGAAAGAAGAAATTTCGAGAAAAATAAATGAAATTAAACCTATGATTCTTTCTCCTCAACAAGAAATAAATTTCCAAATGGCTTTCCACTGTAATGTTTGTAATAAACCTTTGGGAAATGATCGAGTGCGTGACCACGACCATTTGACGGGTCAGTACAGAGGTGCACTCCATAGTCAATGCAATTTGAAGTTTTGCATGCGCAAAATCGTGCCTGTAGTCTTCCATAATTTAAAAAATTATGATGCTCATCATATTGTTAAAATTTTAGGCCGTTTTGTGGACTATGATTGTAGTAACATTGCAACGAATATGAAAAGGTATGTCACATTTACTTTAACATGTAAAGAAAAGAAAGATGGTGTTAAGGTTGTTCTACAGTTTATCGATAGCTACCAGTTTTTATCCGCCTCTCTAGAAAAATTGGTAGCTAACTTGGACCCTTCTGACTTTCACATTTTAAATCGTAATATGCCTACTAATAAAATAGAACTTCTTCTCAGAAAAGGAGTTTATCCCTATGAATATATAGATTCTTTTTCCAAATTTGATGATAGATCACTACCTCCGATTGATGCATTCTATAGCTCTTTGAGTCGGGAAAATATCTCCACACGCTTTAAACGTATGGTGTCAATTTCAACTTGAAAATCTTGGACAATATCACGATTTATATGTAAAGAGTGACGTTCTCCAACTAGCAGATGTTTTTGAAAATTTTAGGAGATTATGTCTTAAAAACTATGATAGTGACCCGGCACACCTCCTGACTGCACCTGGGTTGGCTCCTTAAAAATGACTCGACAACCTTTAGAATTATTTTACGATATTGATATGTATCTATTTATAGAGTCTGGAATTCACGGGGGAATCTCCACCATTACCAAAAGAAACGTCTATTTAGAGAAAACTTATGATTCGGCCTCTCCACCAAAATTTATTTTATATTTAGATGCTAATAATCTTTATGGGTGGTCTAAAATGGTTTTAAAATTTAAGAAGAGACCGTGGTTAAAATCTTACATCGATTTTAACACCGAAAAGCGTAAGCAAGCTTCTTCAACATTTGAAAAAGACTTTTTTAAACTGCTAAACAGCTCAGTGTAAGGAAAAACCATGGAGAACCTTAAGAACCGTGTTGACATACAATTAGTGAATAATGAGCAAAAAGCTAAGAAATTAATAGCTTCCCCAGTTTTCGTCATTTTAAAATATTTTCAGAAAATTTAACAGGTGTAGAGCGAGTTAAAACTTCAATACTGCTCAATCGTCCTCTTTACGTAGGTTTCGTGATATTAGAAATGAGTAAATTGCTCATGTATAGATTTCATTATACACACATTAAAAATCACTATGGGGAGAGAGCAAAGTTACTTTTTACAGACACAGACTCTCTCACATATGAAATTGAAACCGAAGACGTTTACAAAGATATGTAAGATCATCGCTCTTTGTATGATACCTCAGATTAACCTGTGGGTCATGTTCTGTACAGCGAAGAGAACAAGAAAAAAATCGGATGCTTTAAAGATGAAATGAACTCTGAACCCATCCAAGAGTTTGTGGGATTACGATCAAAAATGTACTCTATAAAAAGTGAAAATTATGAAAAGCAAACAGCTAAGGGAGTTTCACACTCTGTGATAAAACATAAATTAAAGCATAACACATATTTGAAATGTTTACTGGATATAAAATGAGAGAAAATGAGAAGAATTGGTAGTGAATCTCACCAATTATACACACTAGAACAAAATAAAATAGCTCTCTCCTGTTTTGATGATAAGCGCTGGATATTAAAAGACAACATTAACACTCTTGCCTATGGACATTATAAAATAAGAGAACATACTTAGGCAGTCATTCATGTGCAGTGCTATACGTTATATAGTTTTTCATTGTGTAAAATGTACAAGTTCAGTGTATAAATATATTTTTTCAATATGTAAGAAAATTAATGTTTTTAATGTATATTATAATTAACTATATGATGAAATGTACATGTAAAAAAGTATGCTTTATAAATAAAGATTTTATTCCGTTTTATAAATGTGTTTTATTATAGCTTAAAAAAATGATTGCTGCGATAAGGTTTATCCTTATCGGGTTGGAGGTGGGAGCAATCTTATATATATATAAAAAATTTTCAGCCAATAATATATATATATATATATATATATATATATATATATATATATATATATATATATATATATATATATATATATATATATATATATATATATATATATATATATATATATATATATATATAGTTTGAGGATTTACTAGCATTCTTTGGTAAATCTGATGAAATACACTTCAAACCTAAGTCATCACGTGATAAGTATTACTTAATAGAGTAGTTATCACGCTCTCCTAACCATTTTGATTCCCGTCCAGACAGGAAATTATTTTAGGCAAAATAATATTATTGAATCCTAACATCAGTCGGTAGAAGTCAGCACTATCCATCTCTCGCAGCACAGCCATCTAAACACAAGGCCTGCGCGCTGATTTTCCGAAAACCGGTCACGTGATCTCTCAAAGGCGGTATTCTATTTATTCTGTTGAAGCTTGTTGATTGCTTGCCTATTACTTCTTTTGAAAAAAAAAACAAAGAAAGAAATTTATGGAAGTAAAATAATGTTTGCTTTTATATGTAAGGTAAGTAGCAATTTTGCTACTGTTTCTCCTATTATTTTATGAGCTGTTTTCTAATTAAGTATATCATAAGAATGATGGTAATTCTTAAGTTCGACACTTTAGAATGGTTCAAATGTTTTGTTATTAGTATGTGCTTTGTATCATATTGTATATTATAACTGTCGTTTTAAAAATAAGTTTCATTTTATTGTTAGATCTCATTAAGGAGTTTATAATTATATAATACAACATTTAATATCCGTAAGTTAAATGTATTCTAAGTTATGTTAAAATTTCGTTTTTGCTGTTATTGCAACTCGGCTATTGTTGATAACTAACAAATTACAATTTCTGTTTTATCCTAAAGGAAAACTATTTACTATTACCACAATAAAAGATTAATGTATCCCTACTTCATTGATTTATAATGTATTTTTAAGGGACTTTATTAATAAAAGTTGATGTACAACTTCTTTCCCATATTAGAATAGCAACTGGGAAATTTCTATGTAGAATCAATGTTATCTGCACTTTAAATTGTTTCTGATTTATCAACTTCATATTTTTTACGTCCTGAGCTCTTTTTCCAGATTTTCATATTAACTTTCTACAATTTAAAATTTTGAATATCTAAGCGTAAAGAAGACATATATGTAATAAAAATTAAACTACCAAAAGAAAATTTATAAATGTAAGAAAAAAATTAATCTAAAGTAATGGACAGAAGCAATGTTTTTACCCATTTTTATTATAAAAATATAACCTTTATTTAGTGCTGTACTATTTTATAACATATAAGTTCTCATATAACCTGTAGAAAAGTAATTAAATAAACATGCTTAAAGTTTTTGAATAGATATGTCTAACAGGCAAAAGTAGAAAAATCCCATCTAAATAAAATTTGCAAGCTGTTATAATTATATAAATAAATTTTAATTAATAGATGCTTTAGGTACAGGAACTTTTAAAAAAAAACTGTATTTACACTTAAAGTTACATTTATGCATTCAGATATTTACAAATGTTTTATTAAAATATAATAGTAATTTTATAGCAAATGATAATCAACTCAGTCACTTAACCATATCTGAAAAATGTAATAGATGATATAAATAGGTCTTCTAAATTATGTTTGCATGACTGTTTACTTCACTTCAAAAATATGATTTTAACTATTTATAAAATATTTCTGAATAACTACTCTAAAAAAGTTACTAAAAAATATATTGAAGAAGTTAAAGAAAAAACCAATAAGAGAAAAATAAAAAAAAATTCTTAAATATTTCTTGTAACAATGTTTTTACTTTTTTTCTCTGTACACTATTGAATTATGTTTCATTGTTTATGTAGTACAAATCCGTATCAGATGTTATACGTAAATAAAACTGTAAAAATTTTGCTTCAGCATAATATTTTTGCATGAGTTTGTGAAATTTGTCAGTGATAAATTGTTCTATCATTTTATAGTAAGGCAGTGTTTTTTAACACTGCCTTTAATATAATCCTTAAGGATTTTATTTATTTTAACTTTAATGTGATCCGCAAAGGATCATATTTTATGAATAAAGATTAAGACGTTTTATTTCCATGGGACCATTTAATAAAAGGTAAGTAAAAGGAAAAAAAAGATGCCAGTTGTGTAATTTTTTGCAAATGTAATTTCTTTGCTTAAAATTTTATCGATGTATCATATCTGTTTTCGTGTAGTGTATGAAGTTATTTTGGTAACTAAAATTTAAATATAAATTGACACACAAATAAAATATCTATAGCAAAATAATTTTCTACTAATAAATATTCAAGTTAATGAAATAATTGAATATCCTTAGTTTACTTTTTGGAAAAAATATTTTGATAAGTAGTAAAAGGCATAACACAATTTACTTGAGGATTATAGGAGGGAAACCGCCTTCGGCAGCCGCCATTTTTTTGAGCGCCCAGGCCTTCTATATAGATGGCTGTGCTCGCAGAATGTATGACGTCAACATGACATTTCAGACCCCCCCCCAACAAAGTCCGATAAGCAGTTGTTCCCCGTCCATCAACACTCACTACTTCCTCTTTTGCTCCCGTCGGTCAACTCTCACTGTATACGAGTTTTGCTCTTTTTGCTCCTGATCGGTGAACTCTCAATTCTACACTACTCGCGGCCACGGGTTCGAATCCCGCTCTTTGTTCGTAGCCGTTCAGAATCGTAGTAATTAAGTAGTAAATTCCGATGTCTTTAGCCGTCGGGTAACATAAAAGAAAACTCTAGCGCTCTCAGACCAAACTAAATGGTTACAAATCTGTTAGTCTAAAGTACAATTCGAACCCCCCTGGCTCAGATACCAAAAAAAATCCTGTCCTATTCGATCATCGTCCCGAAATATTACTATTAAAAAAAATTTTTTTTAATTGTCCACTTAAAAAAATAGCCTTATACAGTGCATATATTATTTAAATCACGAGTTTTTAGACATTGATTAAAACTAAATCTAATGATAATTATTGTATCTTTCCAAACTATTAAGGTATAGATTTTATTGCTATTTAAGAAATTCTGCAGCCCCAAAATTAAAAATTTGTTTATAGAAATGTCTTCTAAAAATTTGATATCTAAAATGCGCATTTATATTATTAATTTTTTAATTAGGATATTTGAGAAACTTCTGATTTGAATCTGTTTTCAACATTTTTTGATTAGAAGACTCAAGTGATTGTTTATATTAGTAAAAAATATTTAGCTTCTGGTATATTTCATACTTAGGTACTTGTTTTTGCATTATGTAAATCAAATAAATATTTTAAAATTGTTTTTTTCTTTCCGTTTTTCCTTTATTTTCCTCCTTTATTTTCTCTAATATTTAACATCTGGGTCTGCTACTTTTATTAAATTTTTTTTGAAATTGTCCATTTAAAAAAATTAGACTTATACTGTATTTTTTAAACATTAATTATAAATCAATCTAAGAAAAATTAATATAATTTTACAAACTAGTTAAAAACAATTTTTAATGTTACAAAATTTTTAAGTTTTGTTTAGAAGTGTATTTTAAAGCTTTGCTACTTGAAATGACTTTTAAATTATTGGTGTACTGTTGAAATCCTATTTTAACAAACCAGCTTATAACAAATAAAATTTTTGATCTCATGATTTTCCTTTTGTTTGCATGTTAATTTATCCATAAATGGTGAATGTCCATTTTATACATTTATAGTGAATCTTAGGAATGAGGTAGAAGGATAATTTTTTTCTTCATTTTTAAAACTCTTTTGCAGTTATGAAAAGATTTAAATATATGTGTCTAGATTTAAAAACAAAGTGCATGAAATTAATAACATCTTGTTCACCTACTCAAGGAAAAAAATGTTTTTCGTTGTATAAGACAAAGAAATTCCTTACACTATCTTGATACTGGCATCATGTCTATAGAAGATTATAAATTAATTCAGTATTAAAATAGTAAGCAATAACTAATAATTTTGCATTTGTCTACATTTTTGGTCATTCGAATAGGCGATCCATCAGTTGTTTGGTTTTGGTCAATTAAGATCATTAAAGATAATATTTTTATAAATCTTATATATGTAAATCTTATATAATATGTAATCTTATGTAAATCTTATACAAGTTATAATTTTCTGAAATCTAACATTAAAGAGTAGAAAAGGTTTTTAAAGGTTCTTTAAGAACCTTTCTTCTAAGGTTTCTTATAAAGTTAAGTCCAACTGTATTGGTGAATTTATTTATTTTTTTAACTAGGCAAGTTGAAGAAGCATCTGATTTAAATCTGTTTTAATTTTTTTTTTTTTTTTTTTTTTTTAACTAGGAAACTTAAGTACTTGTTTATATTGAAAAAAAGTTATTTAGATACTTTCATATTTCATATTTAGGCACTTGTTTTTGTATTAAGTAAATAAGAACATTATTTTTTAATAATTATTCAACTACCTCTTTTTATGCATTTTTCTCCTTTTTCCCCCAAAATTTTGACTTCTGTGTCTGTGAAATACAGCGATTTCTCAATTATACACACTCTCTTTTGTTCATGTTTTCGTTGAACCTAATGTATGACCATTATTTTATCTGATATTTTTCTGATAAGAGGTGCTTAAAAAGTTTAAATGGTGCTTAATTTTTTCCATTAAAAAAGTGTACGAACCACGAAAGAGGTTATAGAAATCTGAGAATGTTTTCACTAAAGCTAGAAATTTTTTAAACCAACAAGAGGAAATTATTTGGGAGCTGAAGGGGTCCTGGTAATATGATTTGAAAATTAAGAATATTATTACTCTATGTATGAAAACTTTGTGCCTCTAAAAAAATATGCCTATATCCTTATTCGAAACATTTTCTATTATTTGTACAATAACTAAGTATTCTTTGGGAATTGCTATATATAGTATTAGTTTATAGGTTTACTAAAATTTCAAAACATTCTTTATATATATCATACAAGTAAATTAAAACTAACAGCTTCCTAAATAGCAATATATTTGGTTTTTATACTGGAAAGATTCACACACCTTTGCTTTGAGGTTTTCCAAGAAATTGGCATGTTATTATAAAATATATTATAGCCACTATAAGATCACCTATCATGTATCAGATGCCCTTGAAGCCTCTGAGTAAACAAATTTTTTTATACCTTACATTTCTAAAGGAATTAAATATTCTTTTATTGATTTGATATAATCAAATACTTGGTAATGCATTTTCCAATGCTTAATGTTGGGATGAGAATTGTACTGGGACAGTTGTTTATAGCAAATAGTATTTTACTGTGTGGCCTAGGTGAGGTTGGTGTGATAAAGCAGACTAATAGCAAATAGTCTGGACCTAGTAATAAAAAAACAAGAGAAGTGATAATTTTTTTTATGGAAATATCTCTTCTACATAAGGTTTGTCATGATCTTTCTGTACCTGATGTCATGGGCATTCACATTTCATTAAAGAAATATCCTGAAATTTTTATTCCAAATTTGTCATGTAACATTTCTGATATATAAACCATTTTCTAGAATTTTATCAAATTGGATTCCTGAAACCCTTTCATGGAATCCAATTCATTAAATTCAATTTTTGAATTAAAAGTTCAATAAATTTTAGAATTGTTACAGGAAAATTAAATAAAATCATTCACATAAAAGTTTTATGAATATGATCATAATACAATTTCTTCTCCGTTTTATGAACCATAAATTCTTAAATACATCATACAGTTCTGAATGATAAAACTGTCCTCTTGATTCAAGCCATACAATGATCTATTTTTTTAAAAAGGTGATTTAATCCCAGGTTTTTAAGGTTTTCCATATAAATTTTCTTTTTAAGGCAGCTATTTTTAAATAAGCTTAATTAACAGTTTAGTGTCCATGCACTAAACCCAATGAAACAACTAAGAGCATTATAGATAGATGAATGTATAATGTACTACTGGTGAAAATGTTTCAAAATAGTTTTTAAACATGGAACTTGCTCAAATCCGTAGGTTATCAAAGAAGCTCTACACCTTTTCACATGTCCTTCAGAATGTTTCTTGAGTTTAAAAATCTAATCTACAGCCAATAACCATTTTGTCTTTGGTTTACTCCGCATTATGCATGTTTTTTTCTTTTAGGACAGTCAGCTCATTAATATGGCTTCCACTGCTCAGCCCTGGATCGTGACATTGCCTCTTCATAGCTAAAAGGTTCAATAATGCAAATATGATAGTTTTCCCCATTTGATGATTTAGATTAAATTGGTATTTTCATTGTGGAACCATATACAATAACCCATGGTATTTAGAACATACAACATAAGAACTCCTTCCTTTGCTTTAGAATCCCCGTTGTCTCTTAAAGGTTTTTCAACATGAACATTGCAATCCGGTGATCTTTTGGTGGAGGTTACGAATAATATTCAGGCCATCAATATCACAAAATTAAAAATCATGGGCAACAGAACAGTTTCCGTAAACATTCATAAAACCTTAAATCAATCCCGAGGAGTCATCTCTGAAACTGACCTACTAAACACATCTGAATCAGAAATTTTAGAGAATTTAAAACCCCAAAATGTCATTGCTGTCCGCGGAATAACCATCCGAAGAGATAATAGAACTATCAACACAAAACACATTATCCTGACATTCGAGCTACCAAAGCTCCCTACTTCCATAAAAGCAGGATTCTTGAATTGCCCCGTAAGACCCTACATACCAAACCCTCTGCGATGTTTTAAATGTCAACGTTTTGGACATTCGCAGACGTCCTGCCGTGGATCTGTGACATGTGCGCGTTGTTCCGAGACTGGTCACAGCAGCGAAGGATGTACTGCACCATGTAAATGCATTAATTGCAAAGGTGATCATCCCTCATACTCAAGATCATGCCCGAACTGGATAATAGAAAAGGAAATACAAACCATAAAAATAAAACAGAACATCTCTTATCCCGAAGCCCGCAAAATAGTGAAATCTAAAACCCCCAAACCTGGACTCTCTTACTCTGCCGCCATAAAATCTACTAAATCCGTAGCCACCCAAACTGACATACCTGTTAAAACTATTACTCTCCCTATATCCTCACAACCGAAAAAGAATAAACGCCCTGTTTCGCTACAAGTCTCTGAAACTGTTGTGCATGATTCTCTTCGGAGAGAAAAAACTACTAATAAAAAAGGAACTGAAAATAGACCTCATATCCCGAAAGAATCAGCTTTTAACCGGAAACAAACACGTTTAAAACAAAAAAATATCCCTCCCCAGCCGTATGTCGACGACTCTATTCTAACATTAAATCCTTCAGACTCTGAAGTCTCGGATGAGTCTATGGACCAGTCAGACACCGATCTTCCCAATCAATCTAAGGGGACTACTCAACAATTGTCTAATACTTCTAACCCCTTTTGATCATGGCCCTGCTGCTCTCATGGAATTGCCACGGTTTTCTTAACAAAATTGACGATATGCACATCTTAATTCACGATCATAACCCCGCTTGCTTTGTTTTACAAGAAACTTTTTTACATTCTCAAATCAAAGTCCCAAAAATCCATAACCACACCATATTAAGAAATGACTATGAACTTGGTAATAAAGCTTCTGGTGGTGTTGCACTTCTTATATCGAATAGCTTTCCTTTTCAGGCTCTGAATCTTAATACTAATCTTCATGCCGTTGCCGCACGTGTCCGTCTTAAATGTCTTACTACTGTTTGCAGTCTATATTTACCCCCAAATGAACCAATTAATTTACGACAACTAAAAAATTTAATAAACCAACTTCCACCTCCCATAATCCTTCTCGGCGACTTTAACGCTCATAGCCCTCTCTGGGGTGGTCCAGAGATCAATAATAGAGGACAAATAATTGAATCAATTGTATCCAATCTTTCCCTATGTATTCTTAACAATGGGGATAACACTTATTTTCACAAGCGTACCAAAAGTTTCCACGCCATAGACCTTGCAATCTGTTCTCCCTCAGTTTATTCTTTATAATCCTTTTTCGTTTCAAGTGACCTTCACAATAGCGACCATTTTCCGATATTTCTGTCTCCGCTCTACCACCATTCTAATAATAGTTGTCCACAAATTCGGTACATAGAAAAAAAAGCAGACTGGCCTTCATTCATGGATCTCGCTGTTATCACTCCTGATACTATCACCGGAAGTATAGACGAAGCGGTCGACAAAGTAACCTCCACTATCATCAAAGCGGCGGACGCTACTATTCCAAAATCTTGCTCTTCAGTGAGGAAAAACAAAAAACCGTGGTGGAACTCTGATTGCCTATATGCCAAAAAACAGCAGCAGAAGGCATGGAGTATCTTTCGGAGATACCCTACTACAGAAAACCTAATCATTTTTAATAAATCCATAGCTATTGCCAGGAAAGTTAGACGCCGCTCTCAGAGAGAGTCTTGGGTGAATTATGTATCCAGCATCACAACATCTACGTCTAGTAAAGAACTGTGGTTTAAAGCTAAAAGAGCAATGGGAATTTACCATAATAATTCAATCTCCTGTCTTTCTCTTAACGGACAAATTATTTCCAGTCTTAAGGATATAGCGAACACAATTGGTGATACCTTTGCTTCTGCTTCAAGTAAACTCTCCTATTCCAAAGATTTCCAGGCATACCAGAAGCTGTCGGAAAGACAGAGCTTAAACTTTAATACGTCAATAAACCTGCCATACAATAGCCCGTTAAACATTCAGGAATTACTCTTCTGTTTGCGTCAGTCTGGAGATACTTCACCAGGTCCTGATGCCGTGTCATTTAAAATGCTCAAACACCTCTCTCACAGTTTTCTTACTAACCTTCTGCATCTATACAATAGAATCTGGTTGGAAAATACCTTCCCAATATCCTGGACTCAAGCAATCGTTATTCCCATCACGAAACCTGGACAAGATCCCACTAATCCGTGCAACTATCGTCCCATTGCTCTTACTAGTTGCCTTTGCAAACTACTTGAAAAAATGGTAAATAGGCGTCTGGTATTTATATTAGAAAAGGAGCATCATATTCATCCATTTCAGAGCGGATTTAGAAAAAACAGATCAACTTTAGATAACATTATATATCTGGAAACCCAAATTCGTAATGCTTTTTTGAGACGCAACCATTTAATATCCGTATTTTTCGATATAGAGAAAGCTTATGATCACATCTGGAGGTTTGGAATTCTTCGTGATCTCCATCGTTTGGGTTTTCGAGGCAACTTGCCAAATTTTATTAAGAACTTCTTGTTTTATCGTGAGTTTAAAGTTCGAATTAACTGCACTCTTTCCAACAGTTTTATTCAAGAAGAGGGCGTTCCTCAAGGATCTGTTCTTAGTGTCACTCTTTTTTCTATAAAGGTGAACGATATTTTAAATCAAATCCCATCTACCGTAAATGGCTGTTTATACATCGACGACCTGCAAATCTCTGTACAAGGAAAAGACATTCGTTTTATTGAACGGCAACTACAAACCACAATTAATCGAATTGTGAAGTGGTGCAAAATAAATGGTTTTAAAATATCTGGGGAGAAGACGACTTGTGTGCATTTTTGCCGTAAGCGTGGACTTCATCTGGACCCGGAGCTCTTCTTGGAATCTTTTAAAATTGACGTTCACGATAGTGTTAAATTTTTAGGTATCTACTTTGACAAAAAACTTACGTTTGCAAACCATGTTTCTTATCTCCGTACAAAGTGTGAAAAGAGCCTAAATCTTTTAAAAGTGCTGTCTAATACTTCTTGGGGTGCCGACCGTGATGCCATGCTTCGAATATATCGCGCTGTCATCCGGTCAAAAATGGATTATGCTTGTTGCGTCTACGGCTCAGCTCGCGCATCTGTTTTAAGAAAACTTGACACGGTGCATCATTCCGCTCTTCGGATTTGCTCCGGCGCTTTTAGAACTTCACCCATTCAAAGCCTTTATATCACATGTCATGAACCATCACTTCATCATATACGTCATAACATATCGATTAATATTTATTTCCGTATCATCTCCCACCAGTCACACCCATTGAGAAAATTATTTTTAGATAACCATCTGGATCGTCTTTATTTTAATCGTCCACGCTCCATTCCTTCATTTGGTTTTAGAATTCGTAAAAGTCTTAAAGATACTGAGCTTGCTAACATCGATATTTCACCTCGCCTCTTATTTCAATCGCCACCTTGGGAGAATTATAATATTCAATATCTCCAACCATTTAAGGGCTTTACAAAAGAAAACACTGACTCGTGTATTTACCAGCAATTATTCAGTTCCTTTAAAACTCAATATCCGAACTATGAGGGTGTCTTCACTGACGGCTCAAAATCTGAGGATCATGCTGGTTTCGCTTATTGTAGCGACTCAGCCGCTTTCAGCTACAGACTTCATCCTTTCTGTTCCATTTTTTCGGCCGAAGTTATTGCCATATATGAAGCTTTAAAGTACGTTTCTTCGAGCAACAAAAGATGCGTTATACTCTACTCGGATTCAATGAGTGTCCTTGAAAGTCTCAAAACTGACTCGAGTACTCATAGTTATGTGTCTCTTGTTACCCAATTGCACAAAAATCTTGCTCGTCGGGGATTTCATATAATTTTCTGTTGGATTCCAAGTCACGTCGGTATTTGCGGCAACGAAATAGCTGACGCCTTAGCGAAACGGGCAACTTTATTTTACACTGGTCCTTTGCCTTATAGAGATATTAAAAAAGAAATCGCTCGTATTACAAATGTCCACTGGAATGCTGAATGGAACACTGAAACTCTAAACAAACTTCACTCCATTAGGCCATCTATCTCATTTTGGTCACCTCTCAAATGTCAAAAAATGGACGTCATTTTAACACGTCTTCGTATTGGTCATAGCCGAGTCACTCATAAACATTTACTATGTGCAGAGCCTACTCCACAATGTTCTATTTGTCATACTCACCTCACTGTCCATCATATTTTAACTTCATGCACTGCTTTAAAAAATTTTTATAATATATATTTTAAAACTTTTAATCCTAGTTTGAGTGAACTTCTGGGTGAAACTCCTCATCCCAAATTGTTTGAGTTTCTCTTTCGTACTAGTGTTTTAAACCTCATTTAAATGATTTTTAATGTTTTAATGCGAGTCTTTACCTCGTCTTCGCTGTATTTATTTTTATAAATTTTTAGTATTTTCTCTTACATTTAAATTATAATTTTGTTTCAATATATGCTCTTTAGTTTGGCGCAGCAAATCCTAACTTGGATCTTGCGCCAATAAACCATAAACCAACCAACCAACATGAACATGAACCAAATGTCTCACGGAAAATTTTCTTTTAAACAGTTTAGTATAAGACCATTCAATATCCTATTCAAAAACAATTCCTGAGATATATGAATGTACTAATTCAGCTAATAGGCCTTTTTGTAATCCTGCTGCAATTCTCAAAGATGCTTTTAGGTATGCTTTTATTTGAGTGTTCAGCAACTTCATTCATTGCTGGAGAGTATGTATATATTTTTTTACATTTGATCTCTTCTTTCTACAGAAATTCACTGAATATCTGGAAACAAAATTCAATACTATTATCTGACATCATGGCTTTGATTTTGTCTATCTTATTTTCAGTTTCAACTTTAAAAGTTTCAAATGCCTTGAAACATTCAATTTTATTCTCTCATGAGAATATCTAGGCATATCTGCAATTGTCAATGGATAATTAATTTGTCCAATATACAGACCTACCAAACTATTCTAAAAGTATATGTGATCTAGAGGATTCTTTTATGAGATCAATCTCCTTGAAAGTAGCTCTAGTCATTTTTGCTTTGCTTCACATATCACACTGTCTTATTTCTCTAACATTTTCAACGCCATAGGCTACATTTCTGTTAGCTATTTTCTTAATACATTAATCATTTTGATGTCCATAGTTCTTGTGTTACATCTTAATGGTCTATCTCATTTTTTGGACACTTGGGTTGATGTTCATTGCCAGACACATTTCACCTGTTTTTGAATGTAGTAATATAAATTCTTCTCCAAAGGTGTCACAGCTATTATGCGATTCCAGGGGTTTTATATAAAGTGCTTTGTATCCTTAATCTGTAATCAGTGACTGTCTAACGAACTACCTGAAACAATTTTTAGTGATGGAAAAACCCCAAAAGACTTTCAATAAAGTTAACTTCCAAAGCCTATTTTTGAAACTAACCAATATTATCAAATTTCCAAAACCTTCAAATGTACTCGTACTGATTGTTTGCAATTCCACTAACATTCATGTTGCAGGGCTGAATTTAAGGATTTATCAGGCCAGTAATTCAGCAGGGTGTTGACAGGTCTCAAAAGTCCCGAAAAAGTTAACCCTACCTTGTAATAACCTTAACACAAACCGAAGGATAGGCACCAAACAGTATTAGTATAGATATAAATTTCGACAACACACTTCTATAAAGCAGCCAAGCAGCACTTTTCCTTACGACTTAATTTATAAATATTGAGATTTCGAACTAATTTTTTTTTCAGAATATATTAGAGCTTATACTAGCTGCTTGGAGTTCAGCTTTCGGCTTGGGTGATTAATGTTTTCCCAAATAAAAAAAAGTGTCATTTTGCAATTTTATAAGATTAAGATTCTACTTCTCCAAGCAATTGAAAGTATGCATATGAAGGAAATATTCTGTAGATTTTTATGTCCCACAATTTTGCCTACAGTTTTTCTTCTTCGATATCGCTGAAATTTTTCACACTAGACCTTCCTGACGAGAGGAAGATCAGTGTCACATTTAAAATTTTCTGTGACTTTAACAGAGATATTAGTTAAAACCACCAGACCGCTTATTTCTTTACCCTTTAAAGTTACTTTCTAGTCTTTGCCAAGAGTTCCAGACGTTTTAAAATTACCATCTGTTCGTTTTAGACTAAAATGCGGAATCTACCGAAATAACCGATTATTTCTGTATCGCGCAGTATAACTTATTTTTGTAAAAATAATGATTTTTACTGTTTTTACATTTTTTTTGTTGTTTTTACAAGGTCTATTTTGAAACGTTTCTACGAAGCATATTTTAAAATGGTCTTGTCCACTTTCTTAATTTCTACTATTCAGTACGGTCTTGCGTTGTTGAAAAGTCAAGAATTCCCTCTCTTGAACTGTGCAATTAAATAACATAACCCCATAATTGTTTTATGAACATTAAACCCTTTAATGTCTAGCTTCTCGTTTTAGACAACGCTAAAAATAGCTTGTGGAATTTTTATGTTTTCTTAAAACGAGCTTCCCTTTTGAGAGTAGGCAGAGGACAATCTTATAAACAATCTACAAAATTTTCAAGTAATTTCTAATATTTATAAATTTTCCATTTGTATCGACATTTTATGATCTTTCGAACAGCGCACATAAATTTACTTTTTTGGCAATACATAGGCTCTCCTTGCCTCTCTGTTGTCATTTCCTATTCCTGCGAAGGGCTCGTATTTTAGGTGTCGCAACCGCCAGACATGCCGGGTGTTCCTAATTTCCCAATAGTCAGGCTTCCTTCCGTCTTTACTGGTTTTCCTGCATAGCCTGCTAATCCCTTCGACGAAACTGTGTTCCCAATAGTCCAGGACTTTGATGATTCTTAGGCACTTTTGCTGTTTCCATCACTTTTTTTTGTGAACTCATTTAATTTTTCGCATATAAACGAAGCTGTTAACATAGAATAATCCCCTTTTTTATTAAAAAAGATTTAAATCTATATTTCTAATTGAAAGTTTTGCGAAAATGTCATAATCTATAGTAGCATTGGTAAGATTTTGTATTCAGGCCTCGAATTTTTGTATTTATTCAAGTGATAGAGCTTCATAAAAGCCCAGTGGCGTTGGGGTAGTGCTTCGCGCTCCCACGACACAGGTCCGAGGTTCGATCTCCGGGCTGGGCAAGGTTGACTCAGCCTTTCATCCCTTCAGTGGGTAGATGAATTGAGGACCAAGCGTGCTTGGGAACTAAACACTGGCAGTTCTGCGTAAGACTGGCCATCTAACCGGAACATATGCCTCGCACCCCAGGGCCCTTGGTCACGTAAACGGAGATTGGCACCATGGGCCTTGGCTCCCTAGGGGCTGTTGCGCCGAGGAGTTTAGTTTAGTTTAGTTTAGATAGAGCTTCACAAAGTGGTAAACAATAATTCGTTTGTCCACCTCTGGTCGTTATGTAAGCAGTTATTCGGCTTTTCATTGGTTGATAAAGGTGGCGGATGTCCACCTGAGGGATATCGTGCCAAATTCTGTCCAACTAGCACGTTAGATTGTCAAAATCCCGAGCTGGTTGGAGGGCCGTGCCCATAATACTCCAAACGTGCTCAATAGGAGAGAGATCCGGTGACCTTGCTGGCCAAAGTAGCGTCGGTAAGAACGAAGACAAACAGTAGAAAAACGTACAGTGTGGGACGGGTATTATCTTGCTGAAATGATGGCGTGACATGAAAGCCAACACAATGGGGCATGGAACTTCGTCGAAGTACCGCTGTGCTGTAAGGGTGCCATGGATGACAACCAAAGTGGGTCCTACTATGAAATGAAATGGCACCTCAGACCATCACTCCTGGTTGTCGGCCTGTATATTGGAAGACAGGTTATCTCGCCACTATCCGGGGCAACGGTGTGCCGTCTTCAGACACGTCTTCGCTGGTCATCGGGGCTCAGTTCAATGTGGTCAATGAAGCACTAGTTGCACGTACAATCGATGATAATGATGCATCTGGGGCTGTGAGTACTGCTCTGACGATTGCTCGATAAACACTTTCTGTCGTTCCTCTGGTAGACCGCTTTCTTCTTGATTCTGTGTCACTCATAGTTCACTCATTCCTGCTAACATCGTCTAATAGGGGAATCGATCCTGCCCAAATGTCGAGCGATTCGCCGATTAGGCCAACCGGCTGCTTTGAGCCCAACTACTCGTCCTCTCTCAAATGCTGACATCTGTGTATATCGCTCGCGCACTTGTATGCGAAGTATAGTTACTGTCCACGTAATGAATACACGGAATGAAATTCGTAAAGAATTTATTACCTGGAATCAAAATTTCTCCTTTTAAATATCCTGCTCAGATAAGATGCGCTGCAGCGACACACGTTTATTCATTGGCCCCCCAAACTTTAAAATGTTGCATTTTCCGTCGAAACCTGTATGCATATCAATTAGTGTCCAATTTGCATTACATCTCGGTGCGTCATATTTTTGGTCTAAGAGTGTATTAGTAAAACAAGTTGGAAGAAAAATAGCTGTTTGACTGACATGCTCAAACATGATAGATAAACGTGCTATATGTGAAAATAATGTACTACAAAAGTAATTAAACAAATTAGTAGGTCTAAAATGAAGGCTGATATACATGATATAAGTAGCTTTTATATTTAAGACGTAATTACATTTTCTACTAGAAAATAATAGAACATTAAACATAGTATACAGAGGAACCTTGATGCAATGTACTAATTACCTACTTAAAATTTGTATTAAAAAATCTGTTTCTACCCTATACCCAGCTTAGTGGACTCATCTTTTACGAAGTTTGTTTTCTATTTAAACGTATAATTTTACTAAAATTTACCCAGGAAGATGTACGAATGTCTACGTAGAAAAGGTCACGGGTACAACTAGTTACGTATAACAATACCTACAACTCTTTTTTTGTTATTGATAATTTTACGGATAGTGGAATAAGTATGTGAGTAACAGCTTTGTAGCCTTGTTTGTCATAGAGATATATGTCTGTATACTAACTGCATTGCAAAGAAAAAGGATTCATGACAATCTGGACTTGAGCTCTCAGGTACATCAATAGGAATAAGTCAACGCTGCTATTAAATGTAGATTTTTAAGTTGGCAATTTTTGCCCTTCTTCTACGGAAGTTACAATATTCCGGCCAATGGCATCGTACCCCCGTCTTGCTTGTAATGTTAATCCACGTGTTGTAATAATCACTTTTTCCTTTCCTTCCTCTTCAGTATCTTCGAAATGATCTTTTACTTTATGCAAAAATTTGTGTAAAACTTGGCGCTAAATGTTCGGATGGAATTCAAAACTTGAGTTAACTTCTATAAACAACTCAATGTATCTATTTCCGTCGACATTTTAGCTTTTCCACAAATACTATACTTTATATCGGACGCCAATATAAGTCTGCTTCTACCTAAATAAAGACTCCAATGATATAAAATAATAAAAAAAGCTTTATTAATTTGGCACATAATTTGTGATAGTTCTTATTTCCTTCTGCCTTTTACGTCCTCACCCCACCGAATGGGTATGGTATTACTTTTTCGGTACCGAAGTTCATGGATTCGTATTCTGATGGCAAGAATGATCGTGGCCGTTTAAAACCAGCTTTAACCAGATTTACCCTCGGGTATCAAAATAAATAATGCATCATTCGTGGATTGGCAGATAAAAATATTTAATAAAAATGCTCATATTTTATCAAATATGTAATTTTTTATGTTCTGACTGCATGTTGCTGTTATTGTATTGAGACATCGACTGATGCCATCGTACTCAATTTTTGGAATGTGATTGTATGTAAGTAATCATTTTACGGCTCTACAAAATTTCCAGTACTAACAGCATGCTACGTTTCTGTGCTGCATTTATTAATTTTACTGTGTGAGTCTGAATTCAATTTAATTTGAATCATTTCACAAGTAGCTTATGAAAGTAAAGCAGGGTCAAAACGAAATTCGTACTTCATGACAAACTTATTAATCTCTTACTCCATTTTAAGTCTTAGCTGGTGACTTAAATTACGAGTTTCGTGGATTTGGTTTTGGATCATCATTAGCCTTTAGTGTGTGATATTTAAAAGCTAGTAAACTGACATAAAGTTTACTGTATGAGTAGATTTTATATCTTCTGGTTATCCAGACGATGTCTTTACAAGGTACTCTTTTTTGGCCTGCGAAACGATGGTCGAATGGGAAAGCGAGATTTCTTTGGTTATAAAATAAGATGAGCAAAAAACTTTGGAGTCATGGATAAATGACATTTAATTGCAATTTCTAGTAAATAGTCATATATATAGTGACCAAACTATCTCTGCAAGTTAGTAGCAAAATATTAATCGTATCTTTCAAAAAATCAAACCGTCTGTAGTATTTTGTTTTATCATAATTCTTGAATTTTCTTTTCTGAAAAGTTATAAAATCCCGGGGGTTAGTTTATCGCGATTCCGTTAAATATTTTCGGTAGTTAAGAAGAATCATAAGCCGTTTCAATACGAAGCGATAACCCAGATAGCATGCATACTTGCAGCAAGTTTGATTTCTTCTGGATAATATCTTGTCATAACAAATTTGACGAGACAAACTACTGCAAGTTAGACGGAGCATGAAGCGACCACTCCTTTGCAACTCAATTTTGCTGCAAAACTGTGGCAATCTTGCTATGACAAACTTGGAGCAAGCGAAAATTCCCATCATTGCGTGAGAGTTAGCGCATGCGTAAACCTTTCCTTGCCAAAGACAAGAATGACAACATGGCAGACACGCCATTCCGCAAGCTGCTATGGATCTTTTAAAAGGCATTTATTATTTTAATTATTCAAGTGTGGTTATTTTTTAAAGTAGCATTTCTCTATAATTTGCAATTATCTAAAATTTTTAATAAATTAAATAAATGTGTTAATTCTATTAATTCACTAAGCAATTTTTTTCGTTTTCATGCACGTGTATTGCGCTATGTCAAACCTATGTTGAAAATTTTAATTTTTAAGTGATTTTTTCTCAACTTTTTGGAGAGTATCTAAAATTTCGTTTTAATCTTTTTTTTCCTTTTAGACCGTTTCAGTGTAGGATTTATAAATTTTGAATTATCTTCAATGGTATTAATCCTTTTTTCTCTATATAAAGTATTATTTCAAATTTTCTTAGATGGCTGTATCACAAATAGCAAAGCCGAACGATAGCCGATTGGTTAGTGTGCTGGCCTTCGGAACCAGAGTTCGTGGGTTCGAATACCACTGTGGCATGCATGTTCGTAGCCGTTCGGAATCGGCTTTAAGCTGTAGGTCCCGGTCTCATTAGCCCTCGTGTTGCAGAAAGTAGACCATAACACTCCAAACCACACACCCAGATAGCAAATTTAGTTTGAAGAAAACTTGCAGTAGTCTTGCTTTACAAGTCTATAAACTTGCAGTAAGTTCAGCATGACAAGTCTGCTAGTTTGAAACAAGACTGCAGCAAGTCTACGCAAACTTCGAAGACACCATACCTCCAACTTGCAGAATACTTGTCAAACAAGTTACAGTGCGCTTGTCGTGCAAGTTTGCTGAAAAAATTGTCATATCAAACATGCAGCAAGTTCATTGGAAAGCGGGGTTGGGAAAAACCCCGCTGTTTTCGAAAAGAAAAAGGCTTTTGTTTGGTTTAAATAGCATATGTAAAGGGAAATTTTATTTTACTTTTGGAAAGACTAAGATTTTAGATAATTTCGAATAAATATTAAAAATTCATCAGTAATTAATTTCTTGCTAATTAAACCTTTGCACTCGAGGGCTCCGGAGAGGAGCCATTTAAAATTTGTTTTCAAACTCGAGGGCTGCGCTATTACGGAGACAATGCAAATAATTTTCAAATTTTAACATAAGAACAAAAACTAATTATTCTGCATTGTCCCCGTAGCGGAGTCTTCGAATGCAAAGGGTTAATTAGCAATAAATTAATTACTAATGAATTTTTAATATTTATTCAAAATTATCTAAAATCTGTAAAAAAATTCCCTTTACATATGCTATTTAAACCAAACAAAAAGGTTTTTTTCAAAAACAGCGGGGTTTTTTAAAACCCTGGTTTGCAATGAATTTGCAGCAAGTTTAATATGACAAGTTTGCAGCAAACTTGCACAAGTGTACTGTAACTTGCATGACAAGTTTGCTGCAAGTTGGAGGTATGGTGACTTCGAAGTTTGCGTAAACTTGCTGCAGTCTTGTTTCAAACTTGCAGACTTATGCTGAACTTGCAGCGAGTTTGCAGGCTTGCAAAGCAAGACTGCTACACGTTTGCTGCAAACTAAATTTGCTATCTGTTATAAAAAAATTATATATTTAAGTAGTCAAAATCTTTCCTAGAAATTTTAGGTGTAAAATAATGCTTTTAAATGACGCTAAAATTTAAATCTCTAAAGCGTAAAGCTGATTTCGAACTTTCATGAGAACTAATATTACTGTGTTATAACAATGTTGATTATGTTAAAATGAGCTACTCTCATCATTTGTTAAAAAAAGAAAAAAAAGTTATTTTTAATTTTATTTTGAGAACAAAAATGTAATAAAGCTTATTTGATTACCAGACGCTGTTCAGATTAAATGCAATTATTTTGTTCTCTAATAATTTTGAACCGGCAATCTTAATATGAATGATTAGTAATTCCCAGTGAAGGATACTATCATAATATTTTACATATGGATATAATTTTAGGTAAAACAACAATAAATATAATGGGACCTTGTCCCAATTGCATAGTTAGAATCGAGCAGCAATGTTATTTGAAATATATTTTAAAAGGTTTAGTGCAGTAAAGAATATGTTAGGTATTATATTGAAATGAAAAGCGTTCAAAGGAGTAAGGGCATGCCAGAAAGAAAAAGATTCCGAAGTTTTCGAAGATATAATTGTTTTACACGCTAATACAAAAATTTAGGTCATATGTCGCATCCCATGTAATTTTTTTCTCATGTTATTCAGTTTCATTTCCTTAATAGCCTTGCAATCGACGAATTTTTATTGGTAAACTAGAGTATTGTTGATTATCGGGGTAACGATGGCAACCAAATCTGTCCAGTACTCAAATATCTACACCTTATTTCGAAATATGTTCGTTTTTTTTGCCCAGAAGTGTTACATATAAAGCTAGTTCAGTACGAAATGCTTGATATCGCCGTAGATAAATACTTTACACTGCTTACGTAAGTATGTAAAGTTTTTTTTATCAACTTCCTTGAGCCACATATTTTGTTTTCAAATATTAATTGTCAATAGAGGTAATATATGTGTATATATATATAATGGGAGTTTAAATGTTTGACAGTAAAATATGTGATTTTTAAGCTAACTAATGTTAAAATTAGGTAATAAGCATAAAAATGTTACATATTAAATTTGTAAAAATAATTAGTATGTAACAGTTTCATTGGGAATTTTTTGCATTAAAACATCTGCTTGTCTTCGAAATAGCAATAAATGCACAATTTGTCATAGCATTAAGAATTATTAATTCCTGCAGATTTATTCTTTGAAATACGTAAAATAAAGTATCCTGATCAGCCGACAATTTGTATCCTTTAAAAAATTTATAACTATTGTTTTACGTTTCTTTATTTAAAAAAAATAGGAATTTTTCTTTCGAATTACTGTAAATTACTTCCTAGATTATTCTATATAGTTTTTGATTTTTCAGAGTGATTTTTTTTCAAAACTTTAAATTTTTAAACATCTTACATTAGTATTATATATTTTTAATGAAAAGTCGGAATGAACAAAGTTAAAATTGTGTAAATATTTGTCTTAAAAATATGCTTAATTATGTTTTGAGTTATTAGATATTAAATGCATAACATTATTTTTCATTTATTTACAGATAAAAAGGCAATAAAACGTGTTTGTATCAGTCGAAACTAACATATACAGCTAATATTTCCGAAAATGATTAAAAAATTATCTGTCGTCTTAGAACAAATTTAGCTTTGTTATTATTATTTAAGATGATATTACAATAGAACTTGCAAATTAAAAGCTACTTGTAGGATTGAACAAATGTGCAAGGGGTTTGCCATTCATGGGTTCAAAATTTATAAAACTTAAAATTAAAGTATCAATAGACATTGGTTTTAGATAAATTATATTTTCTATACGAAGTGACGCCTTACAATGACACCTTACCCATGCCTTGCAATGCGAGAGACGCTATCCAGCAACAATAAATACAACATTTTAGAGACATGGTAAGTCCATCAGGCCAAAATTAACACAGCGGGTGAGACGTGGTGATTCGTTTGTGTTATGCCTGACAACTGCTTACTTCAAAAGATGAAAAGTTAAATTACATGTAACAATATGCTTCGAAAGATACTGCACGATTTAAAATTATTAAATATTTGTAAATTTTTTCGAGACAGTAATATTTTAAAATACACTAGACTATAAAAAAATTACCGGAAACTGTTGATTTTAGACGTTTTATCTAAAATCTAGAAAAGTTCTTGACGAAACCCGCGTATGTGGTTTTTCAAGGGACTAAGCGATAAAAACTTCTTAAGAAGGAAATAAGAAAAAATGCATTATATATATATATATATATATATATATATATATATATATATATGTATATATGTATATATATATATATATATATATATATATATGTATATATGTGTGTGTGTGTGTGTGTGTGTGTGTGTGTGTCTGTTTTGATCCCTTCCCCTTGTTTAATTTATAAGTTTATTTTAGTGATCTTTCAATCTTCCCTTTTATGTCATTTTTTGCCTCCTCAGATTGTAATGAACTTTTGAATATAATTTCTAATTTAGTAACAATACCGTTAAGAGAAATAGGAAAGTCCAAATTTCTTTACAATTTGAATACGGGATAAGTGAGAATTATATTCTATTTTTTTAAAATTTTATATTTCTGGTTAATAGATAAAGCTTTAAACTTTAATACGCGTGTAATCATGTTTAAAATATTATTTAATTTAAACACGGCTCAAGGATGATCGAAGTAACTGAGAAAACTAACGGAAAAAATGAAACTTTACTTCAGTAAATACGTTTTGTAAACTTTTAGATTATTTAATGATGCCCCAAAAGTTTTTGCGCGTTTCTAGGCTAAAATAGGACAGACTTAAAACGGATCTAACTGGATATTCAATTAATTCTAGCCTTTAACAGGGAAAGTGACACTGAATCTTGAGTAAATTAAATGCATATGACTGGAGATAACACTAAAAAGATTTTTTTCAAGTGTGAAAATACACACTTTTCCAGTGTATTTCATGAATGAGAAGTTTCTGGTTACCACCATAGATTGAGGAGTTAGTTTGAACTGTGAGGGCGCTTTTCTGCAGTAAGCCTACAGACTGCAAGCTTTAGATCATCCCTGAGGAAAGAGAATGCCCTCGACGACTCTTCATGTAACCCGAGATTTTTTTTTCTATATTCCATGGACAATGTCCAAATGGGTGTGTTTCTCTCGCCCTTTTGTGATCTCTATTTCATGGTGACGGGGAATCCCATTTCCGTTGGCTAAAACATTAAGCTTAAAGTTGAAAAAGAGGTTCGGAGCAGATGAAACTTCTTAAGTGGCAAAATATTTAGGAGTAAACTTCTTAAACGGTGAATTTTACTCTTGTTGTATACGGTAAAAATTGGGATCCAAGAGATAAAATGTTATTAGCTGGAAAACTTAACTTCTTAAGCGGGTTCTACAGTATATGAAACTTTAGAGGTATAAAGAACATATTAGGAGTCATTTAAGTGAAGGTTTTTTTTCCCAAAGGAAAAGGCAGGACCTAAAACAAAGCTTAGGAAAACGATAATTTTTACAATCACCCTGTAAAAATTATGGTTGAAATACTTTGTAGCTCTAACATATGGTTTTGAAGCTGCTTGTAATTATCTGTGTCAGTTTTTGTGAGAACTGCACTTATATTCATGGAGATATAAACGTTTCTTAAAAAAGAAAAACAAATATTTTAATAATAGGCAAAGTTTACAACCCGATGCAATGCCAATTTCAGGAAACTTGATAAACTAGAAAAGAAGCAACATCCTGAGTATGAAAATTTTAAAAATTTCAAAACCATGGAATCAGCACAAAATATTAAATATTTGATGATATATGAGCATTTTTACTAAATAATTGTTAACTGTCCATGCACGAATGTTAAAATTTGCATAATTTGATAGTCTAATAATTAGTGGAAATGTAGGAAATTTTCAGTCAAATATTTTTAAATATGTCAAAGATAACATTATTTATTAGAACACCTTTTTTTTAGTAATTGACGTGAATCTGCGGTCTAATGAATGGTTTTACAAATTAGAGAATGGCAACGGATTCGCGATTCAAAAGGTCTGTTTTGCTCACTAAGATCATATTATACATATCTCAAATTTTTGTAAATATATATCCTATTTGTAAATATTTGAGCTTTTGCATGTTTTCCCCTTTAACCTGATTTCACCAGAAATGAATTCGAAATAAAGAAACTCTGCAATCCTTAAGAAATTCTTATTCAAGTGATTTTGTACTATGTGTATCGTGCCTCTTTAAAACAATTGAGATATTCCAGTATCAATTGAAAAAGAAAAATTGACGGTACTACTAACAATTGTTTAATAATGATATATGCATTAGTTAAGGTCTGGAAGATCCATTATCATTTGGAAACTTTGTGTTCCCTCAATACATTCAAAACTATATATTTAAATTTAATGTTGCATTAACAATATTTATCATAACCAGGGCTTCGAACCGCCATTCCGGTTCAACTAAAAAAATATATAGTTCCGCCAAAAATAACGGTTTGCGATTCACTTTCCCATTAATCATTTTATTTTATGTATATTCTTATTTGTACTAAGAATAGAATTCTATCATAAAAAAATGGAATTCCATTCAAATTTACAAGATTTTTTTTTTTAAATTTGTACACTATGTGGAATGAATACAATTAACCAGCATATACGAGCGGAGAAGAGAGAACAGCGAACATTGGCATTGTTATCCATTATCAAAATCACATTTGATAGCTGAACATTCAACTAAATTAAACGTGCCTTCTAAAAGTAGTTTCATACGAAACTGAAACAGAAAAGTACTAGTGAGCATCAAAACAGGAAATCGAGAAGCAATGTATATGTAATGACGATAGTTATAGGGCTGACGTTCAAGGAGAAAATATTGATAAGTTGGTTACAGTAGCAAAATGACTGAAAATATATTGAAACGAAATAAACCGATTTTTTTTCAGTTCAGTTCCGGTTTTCGTTCTGATCAAAATGAAGGTTTTTTTTTATCGGTTTTCCGTTCGAAGCCCTGATTGTAATCAGTTAATAATACCATTGACTTTATAGATTTGTATCCCTGTAATTAGAATTTCTTTTTTCCATAAAGAAACATTAATATGATCATACGAATTTTTTATAGGTTCCGGTCTCATTAGCTCTCATGTAGCAAAAAGGTAGATCGTAGCACTCCAAACAAAACCCCTAACGTGCCAAATTTTTAATTTAATACAAACAGGATAAAATACAAATGAGATCGGAGCTAAGATTGTACAACTTAGTTGAAAAATTTGAAATCTGAATTCTAAACCGTTGAATTTTTTTCAACCCTCTGTGGTAAACAGCCTTCCTTAACACCGCGTTTACACCAGTCAAGTAGACGGTCAAGTAGGTCAATCAAATCAAGCAGAAAGTACTACCTGACTCGTGTAAACGGTTCTGGTCAAGTGAAGTAGTGAGGCAAGTCAGGTAGTTCTTCAGGGTGGACAAGTAACTTGACTCAAATGACGAGAATTCATGGTTAATCAGCGGACCTAACCAATCAGATCCGTTTCGGTTTTGAAGACATTCTAGTAACCCTTGAATGGCTTACTGTTTGACTTCATTTTTCTATGCATTTGGTGATTCAAAACTTCGTCTTAAGTACCGTAATTATTGGATTAAAGGGAGCATCTTTGAAAGTAGCCCATTTTCTCTTTTTTTTTTTTTTCTAAATGTAGATCATGAGAAATAGATTATAAGTGCTCGTTTATTTTGATATTTTTATTATGACATATTTGGTTTTTCATCAACATGCTTATTGATGGGACATGTGTAAGGACCCCCTTCCCCCCTTTTTTTGTCAAATTGAGTATTGAAATATTTATACAGTTTAGTTAATATTTATTATCTGTTAAGTTAAAATAATTTTGTTTTGTCTTTCATTCTGAATGTCATCTGAATTTGACTTATATCGGCCCTTATCTTAATTTACATTAATTAAAAACAATTTAAATATTAGGAACCAATTTTCATAGGTTTTTAGTGATATAGTACAAAGACTGAGAAATGCTGTTTTTTACAAATAGCCTTTATGAAGCAAATTTGAACTTCCCCCAGTATCTTGTAAAAATTTAAGATAATCAAGCATTTCTATATGTTTAATAAATATCTACTGTGCACACCTTTAAAATTATATTGCACGAAAACCTTTACTGGTAAATAAGTTTATTTTTACCTTTATAAAGCTTAAAAAATACTTAGTCAGAATTATAAATAATCATAGTATTCTTTCAATTAATTACAGCATATTGCATAAGAATTTTAATATTTCGATACATGGAAGTATGAGTGAAGGACATTTAAAAAAAAAATTTATCAGTAACAATTGATAAATTTATTTACTTGTGATTAGTGATGTAAATTATACACAAAATAAATAAAGCGGTTTTACTTACATCTTTATTTTTTTGTGTACTACATTTTCGTTAAATCAGTTTGTAATACAAACCTATTAACTTTCAAGCTTTGGAAACAGTGCAAATAACTCTTCCATCTAGTTTTTATAAGGTGCTCAATATTTTATAATTTCTATAATTTTGTGCAATACATGAAACATAGCGTAGCATGCTATGCTTCAGGGATGTAACGTGGTCGATGGGGTGTAGTCGTCGGCGACAAGAATAAAATTTATCAAAAGAACTTTAGAAGCATCTTTATTTAGCAACGCCCAATAGCAAAATCTCTCAAAAACCGGTCGTGCGGCCTTTTATAAATTTGGGGACGCCAGAGGCGTGAGAAAAGGAATGTGCTTGATCAGCAAAGTAGGATGGCTAGTTAATTTCGCCAACAGGAAGGAGATTTTCTAAGACAAAAGAGTTTAATGCCAAGAGGTTACTAAGAAGATGACGAAATCGCGGATTTGGTGGTTTTTTTAATATAGGAGTTAGTAATTTTAGTTTGAGACTAAAGTATTAAATTTTTACATTACAGAATATCCCCCCCCATCTGAAAAGGCTTGAAGCCGGGTGCATCGACCCCAAGACATTCCAGATAGTGAGCTGGAAACTTAGTGGATCAATTGCTGCATGATTGTTAGTGGTGGTGCCCCAAAAATATGAAAATAGTACACAAAATATAACATGAAAACAGACTACTCTAAATAAAAAGAAACTTCATATGAACATGAAAATTTAAAGGAATTAATTAATTGTAAAACATTATGTAAGTATTAGAAAATTATTTGAAATATTAATGAATTTAAAAGTTATTATAAAACATGAAATTAAACATAAGATGCAATATGCAAAATGTAACAAAAATACTATTAATAAGAATAAGAATATGAAATGTTAATAATTGTTCAAATAATAGTCAGTAACTTAACAGCGCTGGGTTCCGGAACGACAAAGTTCAGCTATTTATGCTTGCAGAATTGAAAGTTCTGGGCAATGTTCATCAGTCTTTGGTTAAGTTATCAGCAAAGGTCGTAAAAATATGAACTGCAGCACACATAAAGTCAAGATATGGAATAGGCTAGTCTTAATTTTGAAGATTTTCTCGCACTCATTGTTACTTGTTTTATGATATCGTACCTTTATGTAGTTATTTGGTATTTACATTCTCATACATTATCACCATTGAAATATATTTACTTATAACACTAAAACTTTTTCAAAACATAATTATTCTATTATTCATATCAAAACATTATACTTTCTTAATACAATATTTAACAAATTTTCATTTATGGGGAAAATAAAAACAGAAGGAAATGGTGAAATGCTAGAAAAGAAACATTTGATAATGTAGTGGAAAATAGGAGAAGAATGTAAAAAGGGGTGACTTCAACCCGAGAACAGCTAATTTTAAACTCTTTCTGATATTTTATAGAAATTTAACCCCTTAATTCAGTTTTTTTTTAAAAAAAGGTCGGCCAAACTGTTAATCAACATTCACTTATGAGGTGTCCAGCACTCCTTATATGACTTTGTTGACCCTATGAATGCTTTTAAAACCGTTTATGATGCTTTAAAGGAATTTTATTTAATCTTTTAAGTATTTTTATCAATGAAATTTATTTTTATATTTAAGGTTTTCATTCTTGATTATTTGTTACTATCCTTACGAGTCCTTATTTGATTATACTTCATGATTTCCCTTTCGAACTTGAGATACTATCCAAGGTTCCACAAGGGAAGAAGATATCTTAATTACATATTTTTATTTCTTCTTAGTCTGCACTTAAATTTTATTCCTATTCACTTTTTACGAACGATGGCCGATGGGTTAAGGTGCTGGAGTTCATGGGTATGAATCCCACTGTGGCATGAATGTTCGTAGCCGTTCGCAATCAGCTTTAAGATGTATCATTAGCCCTCGCGTTGCAAAAAGTAGACCGTAGCACTCCAAACCAAAACAAACCTATTCACTGTAATACCTTTATTTGAAACAATTTAATTTTGTTTCAATTAGGACGTCATTTAAATACTATTGAAATCTATTCGCTCTTATTTGTATCCTCGAATCTTCGAAAACGGCCAAGATATATTCCCATGGATTCTGAAAACTTTGTAATTTATCTCATGTCTCATATTTGTAGGACCCTATTTATCGGATATATTAATTAAACACAATGTAAAATATTGAGAATCTTAGTTTAAATGTACATTTTCTGCTCAAACGATTTCTGTTCAGGTAAATTATGAATGGAAGGAGTGGGTGTTATTATGTCCCAACTAAATTACTCCTCTGATAATTTTTCTAGTGGATGTTTTGCTATTAATTTTTATGTCCAAACTTTTATTCATACCCTCAAGTCAGGCAAATCATGCTAGTTATTGATAAAGAAAACAATTATCAGTTGAACTGGAATATTTTTGAATTTTTATACCTATACCAAATAGAGGTAAAAGCATGACTTTTTTTCCATATAAGGTCATTTAGGAATAGTATCTTCCCAATTCACTAAAAATTATAAAAGTTGATTGCATATCAAATAGTAAAATTAAAGTATTTTTCTGTAATTAATATTTAATACATGATAAATAATTCTTTTTCAATTGATGTCAACATGTTATAAAGTTATCCTTTGCTTTTTTTCCGTTGAAGGTAGAAAATTCACACATTTCCAGTTCTCAATGAATTCATGGTATTATTCAGGGCAACATTCTTAATATTTTTCCTCGGTGCCCAATGCTTTGGCAAGAAATTTGTTGGTGAAAATAAGGTAAGATTTCTTTAATATATAAATTTTTAGTTTTTGCAAATTTAAATCTATTTTAAAGGATAGAACATAATATTTTTAAAACTTTCTAAATCTAGTACAGAATAAATAAAAATAATTAATGATCTTTTTTATCTTATGTAATTTTAATAGATGATATAAAAATGATCTACCAGTATTATCAACATGGCTGCAACAGTATAAATACTGTTGCAGCCATGCAAACTTTTGAAAAAGTCTATGAATACAGCCTCTCTCTTTTATGTTGGAAAATGTTAATACATTTCATATTTAAGGAAGGGTATTTTACTTTGACCCTGTTACTTCCATATCCATATAAATAACTGTTGAAATACTGTGTTAAGGGTAAAGTTCTATATGTAAAAATATTTATTAATTATTTTGCTGGTTATTCAAGTAAGAAATGTGTCAAAATTTCATGTTTATTACTTTTAAAATCTAAATTTGAACAAAAAATCATAATGGAGAGCTTTATATTAAAAAAACCGTAAATACAAAATCGTTTCCATAAAGTACGAAATAGAATAAAGAAGTACAAAAAGTACTTCTTTATTCTATTTTATAGCATAGATATATTTAGAGTATTTTGAATTTATATATATATATATATAATCATAATTATCTTAATTACAGACATTAAGCTGCTTTAAAGAAGATGAAATCAGCAAAAAGAAAGCTTTATTGGATACATTTTGTCCATTTCTCAAAGGTACCATCTTTTGATGTATTCTTGATTCTTCATTTATGCATATTTTAAGACATTTTACTCTTTACATATTTTGTGGTTCTTGTAGAAGTGAATATCTGCTATTGTATCAATGGTATATGTTTTTATAAGTTAAAATGTACGTCTAGGCTCCTGTTATTATTGGACCTCTACGGAACTATTTATTAGAAATCCTGTTAATATTGGAATACACTTTTGACGATATTTGTTGAGTCGGCACATTCAATGCTCAAATGGGTTTTTTTAAATTGTTTAATTAAAGATATTAATATTAAAAAAAAGAAAGTGAATCTACTTGGGAGGATCATCATCTTGAACTGCATCTGTTTTTCTTTGGGCGTCTATAATGAGACTACACTTATGTCATTTGACAGGGAAATTCAGAAGGGTGGTGTGCTTAGATAGCCGACACAATGCCTCTTCTGTCATTGTTTTTCGTAACCGAATGGGTAGTGCGTTGCTCTTCAGTACCCGAGTTCGTAAGTTCCAATTTCACTACTAGGATGAATGTTCGTCCGTTTAAACCAGCAGTAGGTCTCAATCTCTTTAGCTCTCATGTAGAAAAACAATAGACAGTAGTCTTCGAAGCTAAACCAAACCAAACGAAGAAAACAAATCTGTAAAAGTGAAAAATATACGGGGACAAAAGTTCCTGCAAAACCTGTAACGTCAAAAAATAATAATATTCATATCGTACTGAGCAATTGTTCAAAACTTAACAATGTTATTCAAATCAGTACCTTAACTTGGAAAAGAGGATAAGAATTAAAAATGAAATCCGTATTCATGATACTCGTCCGTTTCAGTCCAGTGAATTCCCTCGACACATTTTAGTCGTATATCGATGTCTCTAAAAGGTGTTAAGACGTCTGATCAAGGCTTTATGTGCTCGGCAGCGGTCGATGTAGTATTTGGTCTGTCGTGTTGACCTAACTTCTTAACTTCATAGCGATTATTAGCTTTGATCACTGTTATTTCGTACGGGACAAGAAATTTAGAGCCTGTAAAAAACTATTTTTTAAATCACCACAATATCATCTAAGTTGTGAATTTTGGGTTTTCTTCGTCTTTTGTTACATTGGATACTAGAGTGCTGTTGGTGTTGAAGAATAGTCTGTTTAACAATGTCTCTTAATTCATGTTTCTTTTGAATATGTATTTGTAAAGCCTATATTTAATATTCATTGAACGTTTGGTACAAATCTAAACCATTTTTTAGGGTCTTTAATCGATAGTTTGGGTTTAAAATACCTTGTATGCGCTCGACTTGTCCATTTCCTCTTGGTATGTGTCATACTTCAAATATATTCAATGTTCTCCTATGAATAATACTCGACCATATCAGTTGATGTGAATGCTGAACCACGGTCTGATATAATATACGATGTATCCCTAAAAATAATGCTTTGCCATTGGAGTTTAGCCATGATATTGTTGATTTTACTGGTTAGAGCTACGTAAAGTTTGTGAAAACTTCTAAAACGCTAAAAACGTATCGATACTGCTTGTTTGTAGTCGGAAGAGGTTCTACAAAGTCTATACGATACGCTAACGGAAGATCACCCTTTGGAATCGAATGTAAAATACCTTCTTTCTTTCCTCGGGTTTTGCTGTAAAAAATACATTCGATACAGTTTGCAATGACGTTCCCAATTTATCGACGAATTTGGGGAATGTAGAAGTCTTGCTGTAAAATGTCTTGATTTTCTCTACCACAAATTCACTTTTCTTATTGACCGAGTGTATGATCTCTGTCGCAGAACAACTATTAAATTTCCCATATCTATTTTATAAACAATATCGTTTTTTATTATGTGTTCGGTATCTTCATCGGCTTTGATTAAAATCTTTACATAACGATTACACACACATTTGCATGTATACATATATATTATAGAGACTTATTTAAAATTTACCTATTACTAGCATATCCTGCCCGCTAGGTGCCGAACGATGGCTAAATGGGTAGTGTGCTGCTCTTCGACACCTGAGTTAGTGGGTCCTAAATCTATCACTGGCATGGATGTTCGTAGCTATTCAGAATCAGCTTTAAGTGACATTCCTGGTCTCATTAACTCTCGTGTAGCCAAAGAGTAAAACTATAGCGGTCCAACCAATCCAACCTCTGCCTGCTAGGTGAGTTGCAAGTATAAGAATTCTGACTTACAGATTAATAGGAAAACATACTTAGGTTATTTTCTTTTAAATTAACCCTGAAAAAAGCTCATCCTTGTAGGCTGTTTGAAGCAATTCATTTATGACGTAATACAAACTAATTTCCTGGCTTTCTTCCATCTACCATTAACGGGAGCCTGAAACCTTTAGTCTCACCAAAGTCGTTTAACAGTTAACTACGATTAATCTCTGTTTAAACGGAGAATTGCGGAGTTTGCCAAGGGTTAATCGGGGTTAAACGTCTCTGGTGAGACCGGCCCTTAGACACATTTAGACTAAATGGATTAACATTTTGTGCAATTTTTGATTAATATTTCATCTAGCAATAATCCTACAAAGTGAGATACTGAAATTAGTTTCCCTGAATTCTCCTAGTCTCTTGGGCCAATTTCTAGGAGTTGAGGTTACGTAATAATGTGAAAGTACTACATAATCGTAGTACTTTCACATTATTATGGAGCATTCGAAAGTTGAAAAGTGCCAGTATAAACAGTATTTCGACTTAGGGAGTAAACATGCTGCAAAAAGTCAGTGTACAATTTTAAAATCGAACTCTTCAATAGACATAGTCCATCGAGCTATTTTAGATGTCTTTTTTTCTGTGATGTTTGTTGAATATCAGCCACCGTAATCAGCCAATTTTTTTAACATCTTCAATGACAGAGGGATTTGCGCTGGTTACTAGAATATTGAAATTGGTAAGGTGAAGTCTTTTTACTCATATACTGCGTTGTATGTCAACTATTGCTTACAAATAATTTCTGCTAAAGAAGGGCACCAAGATCAAGTGAGCTTGCATCTGTATGGAGTTCAAGAAGTAAATTTTGTTTAAATACGTGCAAAACAGGTCGGTTTATTAAAGAGTCTTAAAAAAGGAAGAAAATCTAAACACTATAGCTCAGTCAAGAATACTTAACCTCCGTCCACAAAACGAAAAGAACAGAAAATCGCTGAACCGAACGCTGACCGCTGTCCATCCGAATGCTAAAATACCAAAGCGTTTGCATAAATTCAAAATAACTGCACCTTCACTGCAATTGCGAATGGTGGTAACAAGAATAAACGTTCGGAATTACAATACATGACGGCATCGATAAGAGGATGCACGAACATCCGAATAACGGGGTAAAGCTCGATTGGTCAAGCTAGGAAAAAAAATCATTTAAGAAAATAGTGCGATTCCCTATCAATATGTTACTCTTTTTAAGGCCGGTTTCACCAAAGTCTACCGCGATTAATCCCTATTTAAAAGGAGAATCGAGCCCCATCATTGGTTGGCGCTATGGGTTAACATCGGTTAGAAGTTAAACGACCTTGGTGAGACTGTCTCTGAGTTTCGTAAAAATTTCAATGTCTGCCTCTTCCTTGAAAACAGAATTCAAAATATTCGCTTGAATTCCTTTCTTCGCATGGCGTAAAAAGGAATCAAAAGGGCCATAATCCTCTTGGATTATGCGATAACAATAACAGGCATCAGTAACAAATGGAACCAACTTTCTTTAGACTTCATTTAGGGCCGGTCTAACCGCGATTAATCCTGGCGCCAACTAACGGTGGGACGCAATTTGCCGTTTAAACAGAGATTAATTGTGGTTAACTGTTAAACGACTTTGGTGAGACCAGCCCTAAATAGAATGAACATGTAGTTGGTAAAAATTTTTTTGTTCACTACATTTTATTAAATTTTAATAAAATAAAATATTTAAGCAAACTTCAGTACAATGCATTAATTTAATGTATTATACCCTCATAAAAGCAAAAATAAAATAAAAATAGTAATTAATTCTGATTCCAGTAGAAAAATATAAAAATATATAATACAAAAAAGCATTTGTACATTTCATTAGTGTGCTGTAATTAAGAAAAAATTTTCGGAGGACAAGCCTAAATATGCTGCATAACGATCACAGTTTGTAACCCGCAAATAACTGTATTTGTATTTGCTGAGTGGCAGCAACTTGACTTTACAAACAAGATTCATTGTTAAATATAGGCCTGTGTTGCAGTGTTGTCAACGATGACTACCGCAATGATATTAACTTCTGAGACGGAAGATGTTTTTTGCTTGCGTGAAGTAAAACACTGTTTTATTGAAATTTTCCCTTTGCCATTTATTGAATGTGATCTCTTGCAAGAGATATTTAAGGATGCTCCTCGTGCTAGCAAGTTACTATTTAATGGAGACCCTTCAAATTAGTTAAATAATACAGTTTAAGGCATGGCGAGTAATCCTTTCGTTTTAATAGCGACTTCAAAACGTTATAGCATAGATTTTACGAATTTTTTTGTGACGGTCGGGTGTACGTTACTCCATTTTGCAATAGTATCTTCTTTTAAACTATAACTTGAAAAATGTTTTTTCGAACTTGTGCATCCATCAGCTTTTATAAATTTTAGGTATAAAGATTCCGAAGCAGATACAGTCGCCTTCAAGGATTTATGAGTACACTTTGGGTCGTTACAATGCTAAAAGTGTGATGTTTACTCTAATTTCCTTGCACTGCCTAATAATTGATGGCATATATTGACACATCAATATGTGACAAAGCTGTCCTTTTAGTGTCAATAAATTTCAGTTTTTTTTATTTCATTGGAAGCCATACATGCCTAAACCATATCGTTTCTCGCACATTTTTCAGAGTTTGAAGCATATGTTTCGGATCTAATCTAGTTTTATTTTTACATCAAATACTTCGAATTCTTGGTGTTAAAAACGTTCGAAATTTCCTGTCATTAGAAGAAAGAAAATACGGTTTTCTAAAAATCTTGTGGGTTACTTCTACAAGTTAAGGCAATTTCCAGGCGTTTTCTTTTGTTTATTTAACTAATCAATGACCATCTCCTCTGATATTCTTTCTTTAAAACATGCATTCAGGCGAATATTTCTTACTGTCTGAGCTGCTACTCTAATATTAAAAGATGTTAGGTTTCTTAAAACTTTTGAGTTAAACCTGTAGTTTATTTTAAAGCTGTGTCAACATACCTTATCTTTGCTATAATTGTTAATTTACTGAGACTTTCTGGTCTGAATATATTTTTGATGCATTCATTTCTTCGTACTTTCTCCTTATGTATCCACAAGTTGTAAATGCTGATTTGATAACTTTTTCAATTTCTTTGTAAAAATTTTATTTTTAGGGGGCTCGATGATACAACCTCCAAATACGACGACCTCAATGATCAGATTCGAAAAATAATATAAGTTAACTATTTACAGTTACTATGTAAACAGTCATTTCATCTTCAGTACTACAAATAGGCTACACATCTTACTGAGTAAGTGTACAACTACTTAGTTTGTGAGAAACTTTTGAACTTTTCTTCTTAAAAACTTATTTAATTCAATCGGACATTATCATTGTGTAGTCTAAAACATACGTTAAGTATATTGTATTAAACTACTTTTTGTCAAAATATGCCCCTCAAAGGGTTTACCTACTTTAGGTAAACACGGGTGTCGAAATCCCGAAGTACCCCAGTGTCATCTGGATGGCGGAAGGTCTGTGTTTTTTGGTGTAAGTTCGCATCGAAATTTACTTCAGTCTTTATAAGGGCAAACAATTATTTACCAACACGCACACTAAAGTAGCACACATAGAATAAAAATAAACAAGGATTCTCAACAATGAAATTGCTCGTACAAGTACGTCAGGCGTCGACCCCTAGTGTACTTCAGTCTCTCCCTAAAAGTAAAAAAAAAATGTAGAGGGAGTCGTTAAGGGACTAGGAATCATTCTTGACACCTTTCTTTCGAAGAGTCTGATACATCTGAAGACTCGTAAACAAAACAAAAGAATAAGTAAACATTATACACACAATACATGATTTCACAACAGAAATTAAGACTTTGCAGAATAGACACTCGATAGTTTTGGTTTGGTTTGGTTTGGAGCGCTACGGTCTACTGTTTTGCACACGAGGGCTAATGAGACCGGGACCTACAGTTTAACGCCGATTCCGAACGGCTACAAACATCCATGCCAGCAGCGGGATTCGAACCCGCGAACTCCGGTTCCGAACAGCAGCGCTCTACCATTCGGCCATCGTTCGGCCTAGACACTCGATAGATAAACACTCAATATATACATGACGAACTAATTGTTCAACCAGTGTGATGCAGGAAGTCGGCTTAAAGAGTCTGCATTAATATGGCATTTTCCTCTTCTGTATGTGAGTCGTGCGCAAAATTTTTCTAACGCCATAGACCATCTCTGTAAATGAGAGCTTTGGGTTGCATACTCTTTCAAATAGGTGAATGGATTATGGTCGCTCACTACTTGGATCTCAGTTCCGAAGATGTAAGTCTCGAAGATCCCTAATCCAAAAATGATGGTATAAGCTTCTTTTTCAATGGTTGCATAGTTCACTTGTGACTTCGATAATTTTTTACTTACGAAAGCAATCGGTCTTTTGATTCCTTGTTAACACGTTCGCTGCCGAACCTGACGTCATATATGCAGTTTCCCCTGTATTGATCACGCGCTGGCGCGTGATCGGCAGCGAATGTGTTAATCAATTTGAGCGAGAAAGGCGGCGACTGCAAAGTAAGAAGCATCAGCGTAAAGGATGAAAGGTTCGTTAAATCTTGGTGAATTGCAAGATGGAGCTTCGAATATCGATTCTTTGAGCTTCTGGAAACTTTCATCATGGATTTTAGACCACTGGACTTCACTGAGAGCTCTACGTTTTGTTAATGCTATTAATGGCAGGACAATTTCCGGAAATCGTGGCACGTATGACCGGTAATAAGAAAGTAGTCCCAATAAGCTTCTTACGTCTTTCTTAGTTTTCGGGGTCAATAGGGTTTTGATGGCTGATACTTTTTCAAGGTCTGGTGAATGGGTTTCAGAACCTACGACGTGGCCTAACAGTTTAACTTTAGGTCATGCAAAAGGGCATTTTTTGTAGCTTAATAGTGAATTTAACGTCATTTAAACTGTTTAAAACTTGATCAAGATGTTTTATGACTTTCCCAGCTGTCAGAAAATATTACTATATCGTCAATGTAGGCTTCTGCATAGAGTTTATGTTTAGATAGAAGAGTGTTCATGGTTCGTTGAAATGTAGTAGCTGCGTTTTTAAGTCCTAAAGGTATAACCTTAAATGCATATTGCCCTCTATGTGTAACAAACGAGGTCAGATGTTTGGAATTAGGATTCATTTTAATTTGCCAATATCCTTTAACTAAGTCAGTTAGCGTTATATATTTTGCTTTAGCCACACGGAGAATCAAATAATTAGCATTAGTCATCGGGCACACATCTGGTTGAGTTTTTCGGTAATCTATACATAGCTTAAAGTACCGTCCTTTTTCGAAACACAAAAACAGGATGATCATATTCGCTTTCACAGGGTTCTACTAATCCTGACTCTATAAGATTATCAATTTGACGGCAACTTCTTCTTTTAACGTTTCTGTCATTCTGTAAGGTTTTTTTAGCCTTACCATTTGGCAATAACCTAATGGTGTGCTCTCCCATATTAGCAATTCTAGGAACATCGGTCAAGAGAGCAGGCCTTTCAAAAGCAGATCGAGAATTGCTTGTTTCTTAATATCGTCTAGATGGGAAATGTTCAGCTGATCGGTAAGGCATCTCACTTTTTGAGGAGTCAGTTTAGCTAAAGGAGTATTTTCTATATCTCCAAAATCGACATCTGCTTCGTAGATAACTCCAATGTTAGCGGCTTCAACAATAAGTTTTCTAATTTTGTTGGCATGAAAGTGTTTCATACTACTTTCCGGTAACTGTACGAGATAACTATGCGAGTTTCGTTTTCGCACGATAGTACAAGGTGATGTCCATCTAGCATATAATTTATGAATACTGTCTGAAACTAACACGATGACTTTTTCCCAAACTTCAAAATTTTTGTATCGCTTGTGTCTATTGTGATAGCGAGCATATAATTCTTGCTTAGTTACAAGAAACTCCATGTTCTGCAGCGATTTCTAGTTTGGTTTTCAAATCATTCAAGTAATCTGTGGCTGATTTCAATTGTCCTGTCAGTATTAAAGTTTCATGCCTTTTAGCACTCCATTTCACCGTTCAACTCTTTTTTTTGACTGAGGATGTTCAGGTGTTGAAAATCTTGGTGACGAGCCTATGCGTCAGATGAATTCTTGTGTTGGGGTGGAGGTAAAATTGGTACCTTGATCTGACGCAATTATCTGAGGGATAATAGTTCTCATGAATATCGATTCCTTTTGGGATTCAGTGCCAATAAATTCCAATCATCCATCCATCCATCCATCTCGTGAATATCTGTAATAAAGCATCGCAAGCAGACTTGGCCGTGACGTTTTTCAAATAAACAGCTTCAGTCCACCTCGTACACTGATCAATAGCGCACAAGATGTATTTGTGTCATCTACTGTTAGGTTCAGTTGGACCGATCAGGTCAACATTAATTATTTGAAAAGATTCATCTGGTCGAGTAACAGGTGTAATTGGAAGTTCATCGGTGGGCTTCCTTTTTGCCCACAATTGACAGGATAAACAATTATTGCAAAAATTTTCTACATCTTTCTTCATTGTTGGCCAGCAAAATGAGTATCTTAACCGTTCATTTATTTTCTGCTTCCGTAAATGATCTTCCCAAACACTGGAATGGGCAAGATTCAACAACTGCAATCTGAGTTCTTTAGGTACAACTAATTGATTGACTGGTTCATTTAATACCTTATCCTTATGATACAATACGTTTTTAATTATGTGACAGCCATTAGAACTTTCTTTAGCTTTTTGCCAACAAGTTACCAAAGAGTTGTCATTTTTCCGTTGATAACAAAATAATTCCGAATCAGGACAAATTATTTTCAGAGTTATCATTTGAATTCGTTTGACAAACAATATGTTCAGTTAATTCTCAAAATACTCATAAGACTTCATGTTGATCCGATTTAATTTCTTAATCTATGTTGAAAAACTTGTCTCCTTCTTCACTTATAAATTTATTGAATTTGTACAATAGGATCTGGCATGAACACTCTTTTCCCATCCTTTGGAGAACTGCTGTCATTATTCCTATATTAAAGCCTGGTAAGGATCTAACGAATCCTCACAGTTACCGCCCAATTGTTCTTACTAGTTGCATGTGTAAAATTATGGAGAAAATGATCAATGCTCGCCTCATGCACTATTTGGATAATAACAGTTGCTTGCATACTTTTCAGAGCGGTTTTAGACGTGGCAGATGCGCTATTGATAACATCATCGACTTAGAGAGCAAAATTCGTAATGCCTTTGTGAGACGGAAACATATAGTCTCCATATATTTTGACATAGAAAAGGCCTACGGCCGCACTTGGCGATACGGTGTTCTTCGTGCACTTTACAATTTTGACTTGAGGGGAAACCTTCCAATTTTTATTAGAAACTTTTTACATCTTCGAGATTTTCGTGTTCGCCTCGGCAATACTTACTCTGATTATTTTATCCAGGAAGAAGGGGTATCACAATGTAGCGTGCTCCGTGTTACGCTTTTTATTATTTCCATAAACGGGATTTTGAATGAAATCCCATCTTCTGTCTTAGGCAGTTAGTATGTCGACGACCTTCATATCTCCTGTGAAGGAAACGGCATGAGATTTATAAATTGCCAACTCCAGACAGCGGTAAACAAAATTGTTAATTGGAGTAAGAAGAACGGTTTTAGTTTTTCCAGGTCAAAAACTTGCTGTGTCCATTTTTGTAGGAAAAGGAGGATTCACCCCGAACCGGAAATCAAGCTTGCTGGTGCCAAAATTTCCGTCGTTAATGAAGTTAACTTCTTTGGCGTTAATATGGACAATAAACTTACCTTCTCTTCTCATATTTTATATCTGTGCAAAAAATGTGAGCGAGCTATAAACATTTTGAGGGTACTCTCTAGTACCAATTGGGGTTCTGATCGCTCTTCTCTTATGAAAATCTATCATCCGGTCATCCGCTCTAAATCCCCTCAGGGGGTTTACCTACTTCAGGTAAACACGGGTTTCGCAATCCCGAGGTACCCCAGCGATCTTTTCTCATTTCTTTTCTACTCTCTTCTTCCCTTCTACTTTTTTCTTATTCTTCCCCCTCGTTTCGGTTTACTCTTTTAAGGTGAGGGCACCCCTTGAGAAGCTGTTTCCGCTCTGTTTTCTCTTGCTACTCTTGGCGTTTAAACTGCCCACGTGTTTGCCGTGCGTGGTGACCCGTGTCCATGGAAATGAGGATCCTGGTAATTGAGGGGATTCCCCGTGAGGGAAATCATCTTTATGGAATTTCCATTTTGGCGGGGAGTTTCCAACACGTTGCTTTGGCCTCTGCTTCGTGTAAACTGGAGGTACATACTGGTCCATATGTATCAATCGGCTGGTTGACTTTCGGCTTGGACTAAGTGATCGGTGTACTCTCTGGACTGTTTTTTGTTATCAGGATGCGCAATATCCTGTGTGGAACCAACCTTTACAAAGTCTCCACATTAAAGAATAGATTCCTTGCTTTCCCCCCATGGCAGACTCCTGAATTTTCCTATCTCAATCCTTTTGCTGGCTTTATGAAGTCTAATACTGATGATGGCATATTGCGGACACTCTTTGCCGCCCACCGTGATGCTTACCTCAACTACATTCTAATATACACTGACGGCTCTAAGTCATCTTCTTATGTCGGTTCTGCTTTTGTGTGTCTTGAAAATATTATTTGCCATAGCCTCCCTCCAGTTTGTTCTGTTTTCACTGCTGAGCTGTACGCTATCAAACAAGCCTTATTGTACATCTCATTAGAACTTAATAAACAATTTATATTCTATACCAACTCTCTCAGGGCTCTTACCGCCTTGAAGTCTTACAATTCCATCCATCCAATTGTTCTAATATTTTAGAACTAAAACAGAGCTTGGAACAGCAAGGAATAAACATTCTGTTCTGTTGGGTCCCTAGCCACGTTGGGATTTACGGCAACGAGGTGGCGGATGAAGCAGCTAAAAATGCTAACATATCCGGACATTAAGATAGAAATTAGGCGTCATTTCATCTCTCTATGGCAAAGTAATTGGAACGGTATGGTTAATAACAAACTGCACGCAATAAAACCTACCTTAGACATTTGGCCTACCATTGGTAATCGGAAGAAGGATGTAATTCTTACTCGCCTTCACCCCTCAGGGGGTTTACCTACTTTAGGTAAACACGGGTTTCGCAATCCCGAGGTACCCCAGCGAACTTTAATCTTCTTTCCGTTTTCCCCTTCTCTTGTCTTCTACTTTGTCCTTTCCCTTTTCTCCCTCATTGTGGTTACCTCTTCGGAGGTGAGGGCTTTTCTTGTGATGCTATGTTCCATTCTGAACATAGCCTCTCGCGAACTGTTAACTGCCCACGTGTTTGCCGTGCGTGGAGACCCGTGTCCAAGGAAATGAGGATCCTGGTAATTGAGGGGACTTCCCGTGGGGGAAATCATCTTTTATGGAATTTCCATTTTGGCGGGGAGTTTCCAACACGTTGCTTTGGCCTCGGCTTCGTGTAAACGGGAGGTACATATTGGTCCACATGTACCAATCGGCTGGTGGGTTTTCGGCTTGGACTAAGTGATCGGTGTACTTTCTGGGCTGTGTGCTTCAGAAGTACCTGTGATCGTATAGATCCCGGCTAGCACTGGTGCAGGTTTCTGCATCCCCTCGTTGGGCTCCGTGGTGGGTGGTGCCGTCGGGATCCGAAGTTTAATTTTGCTATTATGGGTTCTCAAAACGCTCCAAATTTCTCTCCCTCAACCGGAGAGCACCTCGTTAGACATTTTGCTAGTGAAAAAGCTAGGTATTTTATTGTTAAAAATAATGCAGAAGGAAGTTTTGGCTCTATTTCTCCATTCCTCATTCATAAAACAATACAGTCCGTAATTGGTGATGTTGAATCAATTAAAAAACTTAAATCTGGCGATCTACTGTTACAAGTTTCCTCTTCTACCCAAGCTAAGTCCTTATCTTCCCGTAATACTTTAGGTGCATTTTCAGTTTCAATTTCTCCGCATGGATCACTGAACTTTTCAAAAGGTGTCATATCCAAATCTGATTTATATAACGTTCCAGAGGATGAGATCCTGGAAAATCTTAGGAGTCAAGGTGTTGTTTCTGTTCGTCGAATAACTATTCGTCGTGACGGGCAACCCATCAAAACCAAACATCTTATACTTACATTTGATAGTCCAAAGCTCCCCTGTAACTTATATGCCGCTTACTTGAAATGTACCGTCCGCCCCTACATTCCAAACCCTCTTCGTTGTTTTCAGTGCCAGATTTTTGGACATTCCAAGCAGTCATGTCGTGGATCCGTTACCTGTGCTCGTTGTGCAGAAGTCGGTCACGACTCGGAGAGCTGTGTTAAATCACCTCTATGCGTAAACTGCAAAGGCGCGCATCCCTCTTTCTCCCGCGTTTGTCCGATCTGGCAATTCGAAAAAGAAATTCAAAGCCTAAAACTGAAAAACAATATTTCATACCAGGAAGCCCGAAAAATAGTTGCATCTCGTTGTCCAAAGCCTGGAGTTTCCTTCTCCTCTGCCCTTGTTTCTAAAACTATGAAATCTTGTGGGACTCAAGCAGATATGTCTCAAAGTAAAATAATCAATAAACTCCCTACTACAGAATTTCCTTCCAAAAACGTAATTCCTGATAACTCAACCTCCAACACCAAGAAAAGCAACGTTGATCGAGCTTACAAAGTAGGAAAACTGAACAATCCTCCTGCGAATTTAAAAAAGAAAAAATCTCAGTTCGTTGACAAACGTACGAAGAAACCACTGTCTAAAGCCGATTTCTTAAAAGTCCCCCCTCAAGTCACTCCTAATTCTCAGGAGTCTGAAGATCCTGTCAAACTCTTTGTGTCCTCCAGTGATGAGGGCATGTTAACTGATAACTCGGCGGACTCGGAGACGGTTGTGTCCCACAGTGCTCCACGTTAGTCCACTCTCTTTTAATTTTTTTTTCATCATGTCTTTGCTGTCCTGGAATTGTCACGGTTTTAAGCAGCACGCCTCTGAGATGAGGGATCTCGTTAATGTTTATCACCCCGCGTGCATTGCTGGGCAAGAGACTCTTCTCCGTGAAACTCAGTCAGCTAACATTCGATACTTCAGTACATTCAGAAAAGACAATATCTCCGGCGATAAGGTTTCTGGCGGAGTTGCGCTATTTGTCTCTCACCAGTACCCTGTTACCCCTTTAAATATAACTACCGAACTTCAAGCTATTGCCGTTCAAATATATATAAATTCACTAATTACCGTATGCAGCATCTATCTCCCACCAAGCGCAACAATTAGTAAATTGTCCTTAAATAACCTGATCAACCAGCTTCCACCACCTATCATCTTCCTGGGTGATCTAAATGGGCATAGCCCTCTATGGGGTAGCCGTGATCTAAATAAGCGTGGTCAATTAATAGAAAACTTTCTGTCAGACAACGATCTTTGCCCTTTTAACACAAACGAAATCACCCACTTCCACTTTCCTAGCAGAACGTTCCATAACATCGATCTTGCTATTTGCTCTCCAAATATCTTCCCTTTGTGGAATTTTTCAGTTGATTCGTATCTACACAACAGTGATCATTTCCCAATAGTACTTACTCATGTTCACTCTAATATCTCCTACCCCCACCTTTCACGGTACCTTCTTGATTCTGCTGACTGGTGTTCTTATAGCAACCTCGCAAATATCACATTAAATATGGTTAAAAATCGTAATATCGATGATGCAGTATCTCTCATCACAAATACAATAATTTCAGCTGCTGATGCTTCCATCCGCAAGTCATCGAGTCGCCCTCGAAAGCAGACCAAACCATGGTGGAATGAGGACTGTAAGAAAACATACAAAGAAAAAAGGAAAGCTTTTAGCATATTTAAAAGATATCCTACCACCGCAAACCTCCAAACTTACAAAAAATGGAAGGCTCTCTTTAGGCGCACCTTACACAGAAGTCAGAGAGATTCGTGGAAGACCTACGTTGAAAGCATCTCATCGTCTATTACCAGCAAAAAATTGTGGGAAAAGGTGAGGCGCTGTTCAGGTATTTCTGCTACTAACCGAATTTCCATATTGCACAATAATAATCAAACTGTTTCCACTTTCAATGATATTGCTAACACTATAGCCTCCACCTTTGCAGATGTCTCCTCTAACTCTAGTTACTCTACTTCTTTTAAATATTTAAAAGTTACATCTGAAAAGAAGAATATTGACTTTAATACTAAAGATCAGCTACCATATAATAGAAACTTTACCTTTTTTGAATTAAATCATGCTCTCCAGAATACTCCCAAAACATCCTCTGGCCCAGACCAAATTTCATATACTATGATTAAAAAGTTATCTCCTCACTCCCTTGCCAATCTATTATATTTATACAATAGAATCTGGAACGAAAACATCTTCCCGACAGCTTGGAGAACTGCTATTGTAATCCCTATCCCCAAACCTGGCAAAGACCCCACAAATCCTCTCAACTACCGCCCTATCGCCTTTATACAATTTTAATTTGCATAATGTTCAAATTTTAGCACCCGACTTTGATCTTGACCCTTGGATTACACCATCCATCAGCTTTTTAAACCCTTTTATAAATTTTGACAAAAGTAACACTGCACCTATCATTTATCAACAGATTTTTAATGATCATAGAGAATACTTTAATGATTTTACTCCGATTTTTACTGACGGTTCGAAGTCCAGGGACTCTGTGGGCTGCGCTTATGTTATAAACGGAAGAATTTGCAGTCATATTTTGCATCCCGCTTTTTCTATCTTCTCAGCTGAAATTATCGCTATTATAAAAGCCTTGCAGCACCTGAATCGCTATCAGAAAGGGAATTTTATATTTTATGTCGATTCTCTTGGTGTTTTAAAGTCTTTGTCAGCCCCAAACTCCACAAGCAACCCTTATATATTCCAGATACTGTACCTATATAACAACCTTATCTCTCTGGGTTTCAACATACACTTCTGTTGGGTACCATCTCATGCCGGTATTAAGGGAAATGAGATAGCTGACAATGCCGCAAAATTCGCAAATAATCAGCTACACTTCCCCTCAGGGGGTTTACCTACTTCAGGTAAACACGGGTTTCGCAATCCCGAGGTACCCCAGCGATCTTTTCTCATTTCTTTTCTACTCTCCTCTTCTCTTCTACTTTATTCTTATCTTTCTCCCTCGTTGCGGTTTCCTCTTTTGAGGTGAGGGCACCCCTTGAGTAGCTGTTTCCGCCCTGCTGTCTCTTGCTCTCTTGGCGTTTAAACTGCCCACGTGTTTGCCGTGCGTGGATACCCGTGTCCCCGGAAATGAGGATCCTGGTAATTGAGGGGATTCCCCGTGGGGGAAATCATCATTATGGAATTTCTATTTTGGCGGGGAGTTTCCAACACGTTGCTTTGGCCTCGGCTTCGTGTAAACGGGAGGTACATATTGGTCCACATGTACCAATCGGCTGGTCGGTTTTCGGCTTGGACTAAGTGATCGGTGTACTTTCTGGTACCTGTGATCGTATAGATCCCGGCTAGCACTGGTGCAGATTTCTGCATCCCCTCGTTGGGCTCCGTGGTGGGTGGTGCCGTCGGGATCCGAAGTAATTTTTTGCTATTATGGGTTCTCAAAACACACCAAATTTCTCTCCCTCAACCGGAGAGCACCTCGTAAGTAACAAAGCTCGTTTTTTTATTGTTAAAAATAACGCAAATGGAAGCTTCAGCTCTATTTCTCCGTTTCTAATACATAAAACTATTCAGTCCGTAATTGGTGAAGTCGAATCAATTAAAAAGCTCAAATCTGGCGATCTCCTATTACAAGTTTCCTCTTCCAACCAAGCTAAATCTTTATTATCCAGTAATACTTTAGGCCCGTTTTCTGTTTCTGTTTCCCCGCATGGTTCCCTAAATTTTTCAAAAGGCGTTATATCTGAGTCTGATTTGTACAATGTTCCAGAGGATGAAATCCTGGAAAATCTGAAAAGTCAAGGTGTTGTCGCGGTCCGTCGAATAACTATTCGTCGCGACGGGCAAACCATTAAAACTAAACATCTAATTATTACTTTTGATAGTCCTAAACTCCCCTCTAATTTATATGCTGCTTATATGAAATGTACCGTTCGCCCTTACATTCCTAACCCTCTTCGTTGCTTCCAGTGTCAGCGATTTGGACATTCCAAGCTGTCGTGTCGTGGGTCCGTTACCTGTGCACGTTGTGCAGAAGTCGGCCACGAGTCACTTAACTGTGATAAAACACCTTTATGCGTGAACTGCAAAGGTGCTCACCCTTCTTTCTCCCGTGTTTGTCCGTCCTGGCAATTCGAAAAAGAAGTGCAAAATTTAAAGCAGAAAAACAATATTTCCTACCCGGAAGCTCGAAAAATAGTTGCATCTCGTTGTCCAAAGCCTGGAGTTTCCTTCTCCTCCGTAGTTAGCTCAAAAAATATGAAGTCATGCGGTACCCAAACTGATATATCCCAAAGTAAAATTATTAATAAATCCTCCGTTACTGATATTTCCTCCAAGCAATTACATCCTGTAAACACACAATCTATGCTCTCTATTCCCAAACCAGATTTACAGATTCGTAAAAATATACATGAAACGCACACTCAGACTAACAGTAATAATAAAAATGCTTCTGACATCCGAAATACCAGTTTGAATGTACCAGCCTCATCGAAACATAAAAGAACTACTAAGAAAAAAATTACTGCAAATAAAAATCAAACCAAAGCACAAACTGTGACAAGTAAAAAGAAATTATCACGAATAGATTTTCTGAAACATCGTCCTATCTTGGAGAATCTCGTCTCTACTGAAGACGTTTCTCTAAAAATGTACGTGTCACCGGACGATGATATGTCTACTAGCAGCGGTTCTGAGACGGACACGCCATCCGCTTCTCCTCAGTGCTAACCGCTTTTTCCCTTTCTTTCGCCTGTTTTATAATGGCTCTGTTGACTTGGAACTGCCATGGTTTCCACCACCATACCTCCGATCTCAGGGATCTGGTTAACAATTATCAGCCTATTTGTATTGCTCTGCAGGAGACGTTCCTGCATACAGCAAAAGCAGCAAAGCTCCGGTATTTCACAACTTTTAGAAAAGATCACATGGAAGGTGACAGGCCGTCCGGCGGGGTGGCTCTGCTCATTGCCCAAGACTATCCTTGTGCTCCCATCAATTTGCAAACTGACTTACAAGCTGTTGCAGTCAGGATTCATATCCATTCAAGCATTACCATTTGCAGTCTGTACCTCCCCCCATCCGTTACAATAGATCAAAAGTCTCTAAATAATCTGACTTCTCAGCTTCCTAAGCCTTTCATTATTCTTGGTGACATGAATGGTCACAATCCTATTTGGGGTAGTCCCAATATTAATCATCGTGGCAAACAAATAGAACAGTTAATCCAAGACCATAATCTCTCGCTTCTCAATAACAATGAAATCACCTATTTTCATTCTCCAAATAGAACCTACCATCACCTTGACTTAGCCATATGTTCTCCGCAGCAATACCCTTTCTGGAACCTTAAAGTCGACCCTGACCTCCACAACAGCGACCATTTCCCTATTATCCTTACCCGCATTTCCTATATTAAGCCTATTCAGCGTACCCCTAGGTATATTTTTGATTCAGCTGATTGGAAGCTATATAGCAGCCTAGCAAAAATAACCAGGCATATGGTAGATAATAGAGATATCGATGAAGCCGTCGAACTTGTAACAAATGCTATTATTCAAGCAGCAGACTCTTCGATTCGAAAATCTCTTGGTAGCTATCGTCGACAGACAAAGCCGTGGTGGAACCAGGAATGCCAAAATGCTTACAAAGATCAAAGACGGGCCTGGAATGTTTTTAAAAGGTACCCTACCACAAACAATTTCTTGATTTACAAAAAACACAAAGCCATCTTCCGACGGATTTTAAGACGCAGCCAAAAGGATTCTTGGGCCAGATATGTCAGTAGCATAACTACTTCTACTCCTAGTAAAATTATGTGGGATAAAGTCAGACGCAGCTCTGGTGTCTATCCTAACAATCAAATCAATTTCCTCGAAATCAATAACCAAAATATCTCTTCCTTAAATGACATTTCAAACGCCATTGCTTCTACTTTTGCTTATATCTCCTGTAAGACCAATTACTCGTCATCCTTTATGAAACACAGAACTTTAATAGAAAAAAACAAAATAAACTTCCACACTAAACGCTTTTTTCCGTACAATAGTGATCTTACTGAACTTGAATTACATAGAGCTCTCCAGAATACCTCTAATTCTTCTGCCGGTCCGGATAATATTTCTTATTGTATGATAAAAAATTTATCACCCACTTCTCTCTGCAACCTCTTATTTCTTTTCAATAGAATCTGGCACGAACATACTTACCCGACCTCCTGGAGAATGGCTATCATCATACCCATCCTGAAGCCTAAAAAAGAACCAAAGAATCCGCTTAACTACCGCCCAATTGCTCTCACTAGCTGTCTTAGTAAAACTTTGGAGAAAATTATTAGTGCTCGGCTTAATTATTATCTCGAAGCTCATAAGTACTTATCTCTGAACCAAAGTGGTTTCCGTCGGGGTAGGAGTACCATTGACAACATTGTCGATCTTGAAAGTAAAATACGGAACGCCTTTGTGAAGCGTCATCACATGGTGTCAATTTTCTTCGACATTGAGAAAGCGTATGACCGTACCTGGCGTTACGGGATACTGCAACAATTATACAGTTACGACATGAGGGGAAACCTGCCTATTTTTATTGAAAATTTTTATCTTTACGCAATTTTAAAGTTCGGGTTGGAAATTGTTATTCCAATATTTTTACGCAAGAAGAAGGGGTCCCTCAGGGCAGCGTTCTTAGTGTTCATTTATTCATCATCGCAATTAATAACATTCTTAATGTAATACCGCCATCAGTTAAAGCAAATCTTTATGTAGACGATCTTCACATTTCTTGTGATGGGGCCGACATGCGTTTCATTGAACGGCAACTTCAGACTTCTGTCAACAAAATTGTGAATTGGGCTGATCGTAACGGTTTTAGGTTTTCTGCGACAAAGAGCTGCGCAGTTCATTTCTGTAGGAAACGGGGTATTCATCTTGATCCTGTTATTCAAATGGAAGGACAAAATATAAAAATCTTGAAAGAAATAAAATTCTTGGGCGTGATCTTCGACAACAGGCTAACTTTTGAACCCCACATCATCCATCTGCGTAAGAAATGCGAGAGATCACTTAACATCTTGCGTGTCCTTTCTAATACATTTTGGGGGGCAGACAGGACCTCTCTTTTAAAAATTTACCGTTGTCTTATTCGCTCTAAGCTCGATTATGGCTCAGTTGTGTATGGTTCTGCCAGTAAGTCTATCCTTCAGAAACTTAACGTCATTCATCATTCGGCTCTTAGATTATGCTCTGGTGCATTCCGTACGTCCCCGGTCGAAAGTCTCTACGCCAACTGTTGTGAGGCGCCACTGAAACTAAGACGCGAAATTTTAGCGTCCCATTATTATTTTAGAATATTATGTCATCCAAATCACCCGTTAACAAATTTTACTTTGAATTCTTACTTAAGCCGTCTTTATCGAGCCAGAACTTCTTGTACTCCTCCATTCCATACCAGAATGATTTCTATTTTAACTGCTCATAATATAAAGGATTTTAACATTCTCATTCCTGAAACTTTACCTCCACCATGGGAAACTTCCAATTTTAAGTTTTTAAACCCTTTTACAAACTTTGACAAAGCTTCTACTGCTGATATTGTTTTTAAACATCTTTTTAATTATCATAGACTTTCATATCATAATTATATTCCTGTTTTTTACCGATGGATCAAAATCTCACGATTATGTTGGCTGCGCATATGCAATAGACAACGATATTTATAGCTACAAGCTGAACTCTTGTTTTTCTATTTACACTGCTGAACTGATCGCTATTTTTAAAGCCTTAGAGGAGTTAAAGCATTACAACAGGAACAATTTCATTATTTATACCGACTCTTTGAGCGAGCTCTTTACACTCACTCTCTACTTTACACAACAATAGTCACCCTTTAATTTTATACATCAACAAGCTTGTTGGCATCCTAGTCTCGGAGGGTTTTTCAATTCTCTTTTGTTGGGTTCCTTCTCATGTGGGAATAAAGGGTAATGATCTCGTGGATTGTGCTGCAAAATCGGCTGTTGATCCCCTTAATATTGCTATTCCATACTGCGACTTGAAGAACCATATCAAATTTAGCACTAAACGAAATTGGCAAGAATCGTGGGACCATCTTGTTGAAAATAAATTGCACTTAGTTAAGCCTATTATTAACCAATGGCCCTCTCTAAATACGAGGAAATGGGATGTTGTATTAACCCGTCTACGTATTGGCCACACCCGTTTTACACACTGTCACCTCCTTCTCGGTGATCCTGCTCCAATATGCCATGCCTGCAAGGTCAATATGACCGTGAAACACATTTTAATTGACTGTCCGAATTTTAATAATCTTCGTCGTCGGTATTTTTCTCAGAATATCAGTATCCGTGATCTTATTGGTATGTCACCTCATCCTAACCTTTTTAAATTTCTTAAAGATATCGATTTTTATAATCATATTTGATTGTTTACGCATCTTTTATCACCAAACAGTTTTAACCTTTTCACTTTGTTTCTTAACAGTTTTCTCTTTTATATTTTAAATTTTTACAAGTTTGTGTCATTATTGTATGTTTATTCGACGTTTTTAATAACCACCTTTAAATATTTTTTACCTTGTGTTTGGCACAATATGTCCCTAGAGGATTCAGTGCCATAAAGTATCAAACAACCAACCAACCAATCAGCTACACTTAAAAATTCCGTATTGTGACGTCAAGAAATACGTTAAAAAATTGTTTATGACAAATGGCAGAACATGTGGGACCAAGAAACAGGAAATAAGTTGCATCACCTGAAATCATCTATTGAACCCTGGCATCATCAATCTTCTAGGAGAAAAGATGTTTTAATTACTCGTTTGCGAATTGGACACACTCGATTCACGCATCGTCACCTTTTGTTAGGTGAACCTGCCCCCGTTTGTGCCAAGTGTTGTGTCGCTATGACGGTGAAACATATTCTCATCGAGTGTCCAAATTTCAACAATGACCGCGTCTCCTGTTTTGGATCATTGTCCATTGGTATGAGGGACTTGCTTAGTTCGCAACCTCATTCAAATATTTTTAACTTTATACGTGCCATTGGTTTTTATCCTTTCATCTAGCGTTTATACCTTTTTATCATGTCCGTTAGGTACCTTTGAAACAATCATACTTTTACCTTTATACCATGGTTTTAATTCTTTACACTATATGTTTCTATTAAATTTTAAATTTTCCTATATAAACGTTGCGTTATGACTCGGTATGACTTTTGTGTAACCTTGTGTTTGGCACATTTTGTCCCATGCGGAATTAGTGCCATTAAGCTTCAGCCAACCAACCAACCAACCTTACTCGCATTCGTATTGGCCATACGAGGCTGACGCATGTCCACCTTCTCCTCAATGATACTGCACCAACCTGTTCTTATTGTCATTCGCATATCACTGTTTTACATCTTTTAACTTCGTGTTCCTGTTTTTACCATTTATATCTGAAGTTTTTTAATTCAAAATCACCTAATTTAATTGACCTTGTTGGAGATGATCCCCATCGGAATCTTTTTAAATTTTTACATGTCACTGGTTTATTTCATGAATTTTAATATTCCTTTTTCTACATCTCTGCGGTTGTTGCTTTTGTCATCTGTTTTTGTACGTTTTAATGTTTTAATCGTTCATTCATAAACTTTTGCTTCTTTTACCTTGTCTCCTTTTTTTCATCCATGTACTGTTTACTCTTTTGTTTGGCGCAGTATGTCCTTAGTTGATTTTGCGCCATTAAACCCTAAAACAAACAAACTCTCTGGACCGTTGCGTTAAGGGTGGTAGCAGCTTCAGAAGTACCTGCGATCGTATAGATCCCGGCTAGCACTGGTGCAGGTTCCTGCATCCCCTTGTTGGGCTCCGTGGTGGGTGGTGCCGTCGGGGTCCGAATTTTCTCTTTTTTATCAGGGCTTCATTCCCCCCCCCTCATAACTCTCTTGAAGAGCAACAAAATGTTAACGTCATGAACAGCAGCACACGTTTTTTTATTGTGAAAAAATTAACAGCAGATAGGTTTCGGCCAATATCACCTTTTGTTATACACAAAGCTATAAAATCCTTCTTTGGTGACGTAGACTCTGTTAAAAAACTAAATTCTGGAGACCTCTTAATAAAAGTTTCTAACGCATCTCAAGCTAAAACTCTCATATCCCGTACAACTCTAGGCTCATTCTCAGTCATAGTGTTGCCCCACAAGACTTTAAATTATTCAAAAGGCGTAATCTCAGAATCAGATCTGTTTACCTCGTCTGAGGATGAAATATTAGAAAATCTTAGAGACAAAGGAGTAACTCACGTAAAACGCATCACGATTCGTCGTGGTGGAGATATGCAAAATCTAAACAAGTAATACTAACATTCAATAGCCCGAATCTCCCATCATATATTAATGCAGCTTACCTCCGTTGTCCAGTGCGCCCGTATATTCCCAACCCTTTACGATGCTTCCAGTGCCAACGATTTGGCCATTCAAAGCTGTCATGTCGTGGTGCCATTACCTGCGCCCGTTGCGCAGAAGTTGGCCATGACTCTGAAAACTGTCAGAAGGCTCCGTTATGTATAAATTGTAAAGGGGCTCATCCATCTTTCTCCTGCTCTTGTCCTTCTTGGCAGATGGAGAAAGAAATTCAAACTTTAAAAATAAAAAATAGCATATCTTATCCCGAGGCCTGTAAATTGGTACTCTCACGTACACCTAAGCCTGGTATCTCATATTCAACAGCTTTAAACTCCAAGACCGTTAAATCCATAGCCGTACAAACTAAAATTTCCCAGTCCTCTATTCTCAATAGAATCGAAAAAGAAAATAAAGCTACGCCTGAGATAAGCATGAAACTAACTAATAGCCCAAGCACCACAAAACAAGTACCTACGCTAAACAATAAAATTCTTCTACTGTAAAAAAAGATGCAAATATGGATCATAAAATTACTAAAAACAATAAACAAAATGTCAAAAGGCGATTAAAACGTATACCACCAAACCATCCACTGCGCCAGACGCTTTCACCTCCTGCAATAAAAATAAAAACAAAAATAAAACATACTGGATTTTTTGAAAAATGATAAAAATGAAGTAGGTATTGATGATGAGCCTATTAAAATGTATGTCTCTCCCGAAGACAGCTGAATCATCATCAGGATCTGAGACGGAGTCTCCGAAGTCCGTCCTTTAGGAGTCAGTTTTTTAATCTTTCCCTTTGGTTCATAATGGCTCTCTTTTCATGGAACTGTCACGGCTTCAAAACCCACGTGTCTGATCTTAGAGACTTGGTCAATAGGTTACACCCAGCTTGTTTTGCATTCCAGGACACGTTTCTCGAAATCGCTAAAATTCGGCGTTTTTCCACATATAGAAAGGATTAGGTCACTGGCTGCAGGGCTTCCGGTGGAGTAGCCCTTTTTGTGTCCTATGATTACCCGTCCACTCAGATTACTTTTCAAACCGATCTTCAAGCAGTCGCAGTCAAAATCCATACCAACGTGATAATTACAGTTTGCAGTATCTATTTACCTCCTAATAGCCATATTTCACAGATCTCTCAATAATTTAATAAAAGAACTTCCCAAACCCTTCGTAATTATTGGTGACTTCAATGGCCATAGCACTCTGTGGGGCAACTCTGATCTTAACCGATGAGGAAAACAAATCGAGCAATTGCTTTCAGACCATAATCTCTGTATATTCAATAACAATCAGGCTACCTACTTCCATTTTCCCTCCAAAACCTATCATGTCCTTGATTTTGCAATCTGCTCTCTTCAACTTCTCCCTTTGTTTAACTTTACTGTCCATTCCGATTTACGTAATAGTGATCATTTCCCAATAATTCTCACTCCTGCTGTCTGCGCCAATCCTAATCCCATTATACCTCGATACATTATTAAAAAAGCAAACTGGAGAAATTTCTAGAATCTGGCCGTTATCTCAATAGATATGGTGGAGAAATATTCCATTGATAAGGTAGGGCAAAATGTGACCGAAACAATTATAGCTGCTGTCGTTCCAAAATCTTCCGGTTACTCCCGGAAACAAAGTAAACCATGGTGGAATGATGACTGCTGGGCTGCTTTAAAAGACCAGAGGAAGGCCTGGAGTATTGTTAAAAGGTACCCAACATCCGAAAATCTTACCAACTATAAAAAATTTAGAGCTGCTTTTAGGCGTACTTTACGTCATAGCCAAAGGGAATCATGGAAGAAATATATAAGCAGCATTTCTACCACTGTTAGCAGTAAGCAATTGTGGGATAAGGTCAAACGTGACTCAGGACATTTCCCTAATAACCAAATAAATATTCTCCAGTATAAAAATAACACGATTTCTTCCTTAAAGGATATTGCAAACACAATAGGATCAGTCTTTAGTGATATTTGTTCAGGCAATAGTTACCAGTCCCTCTTCAATAAAATCAAATTGGCCTATAAATTTTAAAACGAAAATTCAGTTACTTTATAATAGCACTTTCACCACAGATGAATTAAATGAAGCTTTGCATGACACCCACAATTCAGCTACCGGCCCTGACCATATTTCTTATGTGATGCTTAAAAACCTCTCTCCAGATTCTCTAAATAACCTGCTTCACTTATACAATAGAATTTGGAAAGAACAAACCTTTCCATCTTCCTCGAGAACGGCCACTATTATTCCCCTCTTGAAACCTAACAAAGATCCTGAAAACACACTGAATTACCGTCCCATCGCTCTCACTATCTGCTTGTGCAAGATCTTGGAAAAAATGGTAAATGCTCGTCTAGTATTCTATCTCGAAAGTAATCGCCTATTGTCTACCTTTCAAAGCGGGTTTCACCGTGGCAGATCTACAATTGATAATATAGTTGACTTAGAGAGCAAAATTCGCAACGCTTTTGTTAAAAGACACCATCTTGTTTCTATTTTTATTAATATTGAGAAGGCATATGACCGTACGTGGAGGTACGGCATATTGCATAACCTTTACAATTTTGACTTAAGGGGTAACCTGCCAATTTTTATCAAAAATTTTTTACATCTGCGGGAGTTTCAGGTATGGATTGGAAATGTTTTTTCAGATCTTTTTATTCAGGAGGAGGGCGTGCCGCAAGGTGGTGCCCTCAGTGTGACACTTTTTAATATCGCCATTGATGGTATTTTAAAAGTAATTCCTTCTTGTCTAAAAAGAAATCTTTAGGTTGACGATCTTCATTATTTGCTGTGAAGGCGCGGATATGCGTTTCGTTGTCAGGCAACTCCAAGCTGCAGTCAATAAAATAATTAACTGGTCTGACGAGAAAGGTTTCACTATTTCTAATACCAAAACCTCTTGCGTTCACTTTACCATGGGCATGGGCTCCAAGCAGATCCCGAAATTTACATCGGAGGGAATCTTATAAGTGTTCTGAGCCAAGTAAAATTCTTGGGTATAACGTTTGACCGTAAACTTTCGTTTTTACAGCATATTATGGACTTGCGAAAAAGATGTGAAAGGTCTTTGAATATTTTAAAAGTTCTTTCTAGTACTTCTTGGGGTGCAGATAGACAATCCCTTTTGAAGGTTTATCGTGCACTCATTCGCTCGAAACTTGATTATGGTTGTGCGGTTTATGGTTCCGCTAGGAAATCCGTGCTAGAAAAACTGAACTTCGTTCATCACTCTGCTCTACGCTTTTGCTCGGGAGCGTTCAGAACCTCCCCTGTTAAGTTTGTACGTAGACTGCTACGATGAAACGCTTGATCTAAGACGAGAGTTTTTATCACTTTATTTTTTTAAAATTTCATCCATTACACATCATCCTGTAAATAATCATTATTTTAATCACTATCTTATGCGTTTGTATTCAGCTAGGCCTTCTTGTATCCTCCCTTTTCATCAGAGGATAGAAAATACTTTGGGAAAAATTGGGTTTTCGAACTGTGATATTTTAAAAACTGACAACTTTAAATCTCCTTGGAATGGTTACGATTTTACCTTTCTTAATCCTTTTAAAAATTTTGACAAAGGGTCTACCCCTGATAGTATTTACTACCAATGTTTTGAGGATCATAAGAGAAATGTACTTTACTTTTACACCTGTTTTTACTGATGGTTCTAAACAAGGCAATTTTGTGGGTTGTGCTTTTGTAATTGAGGATAATGTGTTTAGTTATCGACTGCATTCTGCGATCTCTATTTACACAGCAGAAATTTTAGCCATTTTTAAAGGCTTGGAAGAATTGTCGCATCGTCAGAACGGCAATTTTATTTCTTACTCTGACTCGAAAAGCGTTTTACAACCTCTTTCTACTCCGAGGTACCAGTCATCCTCTAGTATTTCAGGTCCTCAACCTTATCGAAAATCTAAAATCTATGGGCTTTACAATTCTTTTCAGCTGGGTTCCGTCCCACGTGGGAATTAAAGGAAATGAGGGTGCTGACAAAGCAGCAAAAGCTGCTATTCAATTTTGTGATGTGCCTTTGCCTTTTTGTGATATAAAAAATGTATAAAAAATCTGATGTATAAGAAGTGGCAGGATTCTTGGGATGGAACGACTGATAACAAGTTGCGTACCATTAAATCGAAAATTGAAAATTGGAATATATTAGCATAGTGAAGACACGATGTTATTCTTGCTCGCCTCCGGATTGGTCATACGCGTTTTAACCATCGACATCTTTTACTTGGAGAATCTGCTCCAATTTGCGATCAATGTAATTTAGTCATCTCTGTAAAGCATGTCCTCATTGATTGCCCTCGTTTTTATAAAACATCGTATTCATTATTTTAATTCATCTATTAATATTAAAGATATTTTAAATAATTCGCCTCACTTCCTGTTTTTAAAACACATTGGTTTTTACTGTCACATCTGAATTTTATGCCTCATTGCTGTTTTCTTTACTTTGGGTTTTATGTATCTTTTCTACACTGGTGTTGTATTTTTAATATGTTTGCTTTTATCTTCTGTTATTCCTTTATAGCTGTTTTGACTTGTTGTTTGTAGTTTTAGGTTTTAACTACTTGTTTGGCACAATGTCCCATGAGGATTCAGTGCCATAAAATCCCATACAACCAACCAACCAACCAACCAACCAACCAACCGCTTTAAATTAGATTATGGCTGTTTTGTTTACGGTTTCGCCCGTAAATCTGTCCTTAATAAACTGGACACTATCCATCACACCGGTCTTCGTTTGTGCTCTAGAGCGTTTAGGACCTCTCCCGTGGAGAGCCTTTTATGTTGATTGCTTCGAAGCCCCTCTTCATTTATAGGCGAAATGTTTTATCTTTAAAGTACTATTTTAGGCTTATTCTTACCCACAGTTCTAGCAGCCTTTTCACACTTTTATTTAAACATCGCCCATCTTGCATTCTTTCATTTCGTTATAAAATAAACTTTTATTTGATTTTAATCTGAACAACGTTAATATTTTAGCCTCTGACACTTATCATCCTCCTTGGAATGATGCAAATTTTAGCTTTTTAAATCCTTTTTCCTCTCTTGAGAAGGCTTCTACAGCTGACATCATTTTCAGCAGTTTTTTAATCACCATCGACACTGTTACTCAGACTATGTTCCTGTTTTTATTGACGGCTCCAAATCGGACGACTTTGTTGGCTGCGCTTTTGTTTTTGGGGGTCATTCATATAGTTACTCTCTCCACCCAGAGTCTTCAATTTTTATTGCGGAGCTTTTAGCCATTGTAAAAGCTTTAGAAAAGTTGCTCCATCTTAACAAAGGCAATTTTATTATTTACACGGATTCCTTGAGTGTTTTGCATGCCCTTGGGTTTTCAGACTCTCATAGTCACCCTCTCATTTTTAAAATTTTAAACTCTTTAAAATATCTTGCTTCCTTGGGAGTAAACGTCATACTCAGTTGGGTTCCTTCACATGGAGGTATACATGCAACGAACTTGCAGATAAAGCTGCGAAGTCCACAAACAATTATATTGCCTTTGAGTTGTCCTACTCCGCTGTAAAAAATTTCGTCACTCAGTTGTTGTATAGAAAGTGGCAGCAATCTTGGAATGGACAGAATGGCAATAAACTACATGCTGTTAAATCTCTAATAACAATGTGGCTTTCACTCCCTAATTGAAGAAATGATGTAATCACAACTCGTCTGCGCATTGGACATACTCGCCTCACACATCGTCACTTGCTCATGGGGGAAACTGTGCCCACCTGCTGTAAAGTGCCTGTAACTGTGAAATATATTCTAGTCGAATGTCCTGTATATAATAATCACAAGTTTTATTACTTTCATTCGAATAATATTCTTTTAAGTAACGTGCTTAATTCTACTCCTCATAAAAATATTTTTAGGTTTTTAAACCATATTGGTTTTTATCCACTTATTTGATTTTGCTATAACATTTTCTTTGATGTGTCTTTTTTGGGTGTAACTTTACTTTTTATACACCTTTGTTTTTATCTAATCATTACTTTTCCATAAGCATTCTTTTAAGCTTGTGTTGTTTTATTTGCCTTATTTTTTACTAATGGTTTTATCTTCTTTATAGATTTTAAAATATTTGAGTTTTATATTCTTTACCCTGTGTTTGGCACATTATGTCCCTGTCAGATTCAGTGCCATAAATCATCAAATACCAACCAACCAGGCTTTGGTTTTGTGGATTCTCATAGTCACCTTCTCATTTTTAAAATGAAACTCTTTAAACTGTCTTGCTTCCTTGGGTGTAAATCCCCTCAGGGGGTTTACCTACTTCAGGTAAACACGGGTTTCGCAATCCCGAGGTACCCCAGCGATCTTTTCTCATTTCTTTTCTACTCTCCTCTTCTCTTCTACTTTATTCCTATCTTTCTCCCTCGTTGCGGTTTCCTCTTTTGAGGTGAGGGCACCCCTTGAGTAGCTGTTTCCGCTCTGTTGTTTCTTGCTCCTCTTGGCGTTTAAACTGCCCACGTGTTTGCCGTGCGTGGATACCCGTGTCCTCGGAAATGGGGATCCTGGTAATTGAGGGGCTTCCCCGTAGGGGAATCATTAGAATGGAATTTCCATGGTTGCGGGGAACTTTCAACACATTGCTTTGGCCTCGGCTTCGGGTAAACGGGGGGTACGTAAGTTCCGGTACGTACCAATCGGCTGGTGGACCATTGTCTGCTACGGTTCAAGTGATCGGTCTGTTGACTGTGATCGTATAGACCCGGCTAGCATTGGTGCAGAACCCTGCATCCCCTTGTTGGGCTCCGTGGTGGGTGGTGCGGTCGGGTCCGAATTTTCTCTCTTTTTAATATGGATTCTAAACACAAACATGTCCCTGTCACTGATTCGTCCAATTCAAATGTTTCTAATGCTTGTACGTCAGCTCGTTTCTATATAATTAAATGCGATGAAGGTAACTTTCACCAAACTTCCCCTTTCCTTGTTAATAAAGCTATCACCTCAGCTGTTGGAGAGGTGCCCACTATAAAGAAATTACAATCCGGAGACCTTCTTGTGGAAGTCAGTAATTATAACCAAGCTACCAAGATTTCTAAACTGAAATGCATAGGTATAAAATCTGTATGTGTCACCTCATAAAACTCTAAATCAATCCCGTGGCGTCATCTCAGAACCCGATCTCCAATATACTTCTGAATCTGAAATACTGGAAAATTTAAAGCATCTACACGTCAGCAATGTCCGTCGGATTACTATCCGCCGAGACAATAAAGTATTAAATACCAAGCACTTAATTTTGACGTTTGATCTCCCAAAGCTTCCTACCTCTATTAAAGCTGGATACCTTAACTGCTCTATTAGGCCATACATTCCAAACCCTTTACGGTGTTTTAAATGTCAGCGTTTTGGTCATTCGCAAACGTCTTGCCGTGGTTCCCTAACTTGTCCACGTTGTGCTACCCCTGGGCACGGCAGCGAAGGTTGCTCTGAACCACATAAATGTGTCAACTGCAAAGGTGACCATCCCTCGTACTCAAGGTCATGCCCAAATTGGGCAACCGAAAAAGAAATTCAAGTTGTCAAGATTAAACAAAATATTTCTTACATGGAAGCTCGAAACCTAGTGAAATCAAGGACCCCTAAAGCCGGACTCTCTTATTCTGCAGTTACTAAAAGCACAAAATCCGTTGCTATTCAAACAGACCCGCCTACTAAAGTTGTTCCTGTCCCTTCTCTCTCTCCACCGCAACTACTCAGCTCTCCTCAACCTACTTCCACAGCTCAGAAAATTAAAAATGAAATCTCTCCTCAAACCAAGCAAGCAAAAATTCAACAAAAAAAAGTCAAAAAGAAAAATGAAAGTAGCCCTTCTAGACCAGTGTTCACAAAACGATCTACTTATAAAGCTGACTATTTCAAAGTCAACAAAATTCCCAAACAACCTGACATCGACGATAGCATTTTAAACTTACGTGCCTCAGACTCCGAAATCTCTGGGGAATCAATGGATGAAGATGTTCCTGAAAATGAGGCAAAAGGGATCACGAGTAATCATAATCCCCTTAAAATTTCTTCTTGATGGCTGTTCTTTCCTGGAACTGCCACGGTGTTCGAAACAAAATGGACGAACTGAAAACTCTAGTTTACGATCATGACCCTGTCTGCCTGGCTTTACAGGAAACCTATCTAAATTCTAAAAGTAATCTCAAGCTCCTCAACTATAAAACTATCCGCAATGATTATGATTTGGGTGAACGTGCCTCTGGTGGGGTCGCCCTGTTGATAAAATGTGACACTCCTTCCATAGATCTCACACTTAACACTAATATCCAAGCTGTTGCAGCTCGAATACATCTAAGACATTTTATCACTATCTGTTGCATTTATCTGCCTCCTAACGATTCTGTGTCACAGCAATCATTATATAGTCTCATCAATCAACTCCCTCCTCCGCTCATCATTATAGGTGACTTTAATGCCCACAGCCCCATTTGGGGAAGCACTGATCTTAACAATAGAGGTGAACTCATTGAAAATCTTATTAATGACTTTTCGCTTTGCAGTCTTAATAACGGCGACAGTACTTATTTTCACATCCCCACGAAAACGTTTCATGCCATAGACCTAGCAATCTGCTCACCCTCCATTTTTCCGTTTTATTATTTCTGGGTTTCACAAAATTTACAGAATAGTGACCACTTCCCGATATTCCTCTCTCCTCTGTATTCGCACTTTGGTGACATTACTCCTGTTCACCGTTATATATATGATAAGGCAGACTGGAAATCCTTCACTTACCTAGCGAACATCACCGAGGACATGATCGATGGTGATATCAGTGATGTTGTCCATGCTGTTACTTCCACTATTCTGGAAGCGGCTGATGAAAGCATTCCGTTATCCAGCAATCGACCTGTTAAAAACAGAAAGCCTTGGTGGAACGAAGAATGCCACAAAGCCAAGAAGAGTCAGCAAAAAGCGTGGGGCATATTCCGTAGACAACCCACTACTGATAACCTTTTGCAATTCCAAAAAGCTAAAGCCCAGGCGAGGAAAGTTAGAAGACGTTGCCAACGGGAATCTTGGCAACGATATATCTCTAGTATTAACTCGAACACTTCATCCAAGCAGCTCTGGACAAAAGTAAGGCGCGCAATGGGGATATATTACAATAACCACCCAGTTTCTTGTCTCCTTCATAATGGCCATCCAATCTCAGATATTAAAGATATTGCTAATACCATAGCTTCTTCCATTGCTTCCACATCAAGCAGCACCTCATATTCAAGCGAGTTTCTTCGCCACAAAATCAAAGCTGAAAAGCAATCTATAAACTTCAAAACTGTCGATAAGTTTCCTTACAACTGTCCTTTCACTGAATGGGAATTACTTAAAAGCTTAAAACACCCAAAAAATTCTTCTCCTGGTCCTGATAACATAACGTATCAAATGCTAAAGCATCTAGCACACGGCTCTCTTCGAAACCTTTTACGATTATATAACCGCATCTGGACAGAGCACACCTTTCCAATCCAGTGGAATTCTGCTATCATTATCCCTATCCCCAAAGCAGGAAAAGATTCGTCTAACCCTAGTAATTATCGTCCAATTGCCCTCACTAGCTGCCTTTGTAAAATATTTGAAAGAATGGTCAATTCTCGTCTTGTATATATTTTAGAAACCAAAAACTGTATTCCACCTTTTCAGAGTGGTTTTAGAAAAGGTCGTTCAACGATTGATAACATACTTTACCTAGAAACGCAGATTAGAAATGCTTTTGCCAAAAGAAACCATTTAGTTTCTATCTTTTTCGACATCGAAAAAGCCTACGATCGGACTTGGCGCTATGGCATTCTTTACGATCTTTATGAGTTGGGATTACGTGGGAACTTGCCGATTTTTATAAAGAACTTTCTGTCACATCGTGAGTTTAGAGTGAGAATGAATAACACGTTTTCTGATGTTTTTATTCAGGAAGAGGGAGTACCTCAAGGCTCTGTACTTAGCGTCACTCTATTTACTATAAAGATCAATCAAGTTTTACATAATCTTCCTCCCTCCATCAGTGCTACTCTTTATGTTGACGATCTTCAAATCTGGTGTTCTGGGCAGGATATGCGTTACATTGAACGGCAACTTCAGGGTGCTATTCGTAGAATAACCAAGTGGACTAACCTGAATGGTTTTAAAATATCTGGCGAAAAAACATCTTATGTTCACTTCTGCCGGAAACGTGGCATTCATCATGACCCTGAAATCTATCTGGATTCAACAAAAATTACCGTTTCAGACTCTACGAAATTTTTAGGTATTATTTTTGACAAGAAATTGTTTTTTGCTCACCATATTTCTTTTATCAGGAAAAAATGCGAAAAAACGCTAAATCTTCTTAAAGTCCTTGCGAATACATCATGGGGCTCTGATTGTTACACCATGCTACGCATATACCGCTCCTTAATCCGTTCTAAAATCGACTATGCTTGCTGTATTTACGGTTCAGCACGAAATTCTGTTTTACGTAAACTGGACACGGTGCATCATTCTGCACTACGCATTTGTTCTGGAGCTTTTAGAACATCACCTGTACAAAGTCTTTATGTTGACTGCTACGAACCATCCTTGAATCACACTCGCTCTTATATTTCACTGAATACTTTTTATCGCATTTTATCTCATCCTTCTCACCCTCTAAAACCCATTCTTTTAAACCGTCATCATGATCGATTTTATTCTAATCGTCCAACTTTTATTCCGCCTTTTGGTCTTCGTATGCGCAGGATTTTAGAAAATTCTTTACTCAAGGACAAGGAAGTCTCGACTAACCCCTATTTTAAAATACCTCCGTGGAAGGAGATTAAAATCTCGTATCTCAATCCTTTTAAAGGCTTCCCTAAAAGTGAAACCGACCCTCATATCTATAAGCAACTTTTCCAAAATCATAGAGATAATTACATAACCTATAACGAAATCTACTCAGATGGATCTAAATCGGATAACTATGTTGGTTTTGCTGTTGTGGGTAACACTACTACCTGTTGTTACTGCCTTCCTTCTTTCTGCTCAGTTTTTACTGCCGAACTTATTGCAGTATATGAGGCTATGAAATTCATTTCAAATAGCAGTAATAAAAACTTCGTGATTTATACTGACTCACTGAGCGTTTTGGATAATCTGAGTTCGGGTATTATAATTAACAGCTTTATCTATATGATCCTTAATATGTATAAGCATCTTATCTATCGTGGTTTTGATATTCTGTTCTGTTGGGTACCTAGCCATGCAGGTATTGCAGGAAATGAAAAGGCTGACGTTGCTACTAGAAGTGCTACCGACCTTTATAATGTCGAGCTGCCATATACAGATATTAAAAACGCAACTTACCTTATGATCAGAAAGAATTGGATTGACGAATGGAAAAAAGAAACGCAAAATAAACTCCATAACATTAAACCTGATATCACCACTTGGGCTTTGACTTCTGGTCGAAAACGTGATGTCATTTTGACAAGGTTACGCATTGGCCACATCAGACTCACCTACTCTCATTTGCTTTTGGGGGAACCTCCTCCTCGTTGTCCAAGCTGCCATTGTCTTCTCACCGTTCATCATTTTTTAACCTCTTGCACCCGTTTTACCCGTTTTACCCGTTTTTATCTAATGTATTTTGGTACTAAAAATTTAAGTTTAAATGACCTTTTGGGTGAATCCCCTCATCCTGACCTTTTTGACTTTCTCAAGCGCATTGGTTTTTATTCTTCTTTATAATGGCTTATTTTCATCACTTTTTTCTCATCTCATATATCATGTCCTGGTTTTAATGTTTGGGAATTTTTACTCTGGTCCGTATCATTTGTGTTCTTTTCGTATATACTTTTAATCTATTGCTGTTTGTTCTAATTTGTTGTTGTTTTTTTACCTTTTGTCTGGCGCATCTTGTCCTTATTGGACCTTGCGCCACTAAACCTCATCCAACCAACCAACCAACCAACCTTGGGAGTAAACGTCAAACTAAGTTGGATTCCTTCACATGTAGGTGTATATGGCAATGAACTTGCTGATAAAGCCGCAAAATCTGATAAGAACTACCTTGCCTTTGAGTTGCCCTATTGCGACGTAAAAAGATTTGTTACTCAGTTGGCTTATAAAAAGTGGCAGCAAGCATGGAATGAACAAAGTGACAATAAACTACATGCTATTAAACAGCGAATAACAATGTAGCCTTCACTTTCTTCTAGAAGAAATGATGTAATCACAACTCGTCTGCGCATTGGACATACTCGCCTCACACACACACCGTCACTTGTTCATGGGGGAACCTGTGCCCACCTACTTTCACTGTCAAGTTGCTATAACAGTGAAACATATTCTTGTCGAATGTCCTATATATAATAATCAAAAGTTTTATCACTTTCATTCGAAAAATATTCTTTTAATTAACGGGCTTAATGCTACTCCTCATCAAAATATTTTTAGGTTTTTAAAGCATAGTGGTTTTTATCCCCTTATTTGATTTTGCTCTACCCTTTTCTTTGGTGTGTTTTTTTTTGGGGTGTAACTTTTCTTTTTCTGCACCTTTGTTTTTATATACCTCCATGTTTTTTATAAGTATTCTTTTAAGCTTGTGTTGTTCAATTTGCCTTGCCTTCTTACAACTGGTTTCATCTTCTTTTTAGATTTTACAATGCATGAGTTTTATATTCTTTACCCTGTGTTTGGCACAATATGTCTCTTGCAGATTCAGTGCCAAAAATATCAAACAACCAACCAACCTTTCAGCTGTGTTAGTAGAGCTAATCTTAGTGGCATTAAAGCTTCTGGTGGAATGGCCACTCTTACTTCCCTTAACTATGTTGTCTCACCTTTAAACATCAATACGAATCTGCAAGCTGTTGCCGTTCGAGTCCAAGTCAATAAACTCATTTCCATTTGTTCCAGGTCTCATTAGCCCTCGTGTGCAAAACGGTAGACCGTAGCGCTCCAAACCAAACCTCCAAACCAAACCATTTGTTCCATCTACCTCCCTGTTTGGGAAGTTACCAATCAATGCATTTTAGAAAATATTGTCAAACAGTTTCCTACACCCTTTCTGTTAATAGGTGATTTTAATGCTCATAGCACTTTGTGGGGTAACACGAACTGCGACCTCCGTGGTCAACAGATTGAATAATTTATTTCTGATCAATCTTTATGTATTCTAAATAATTGAAAACATACATATTTTCATATTCCAAACGGCACTTTTCAAGCCAGAGATCTTGTCCTTTGATCTCTATCCTCGTTCCCCCCTTTTTACTTTCACTGTTGCAAATAACTTATGGTCTTAACCACTTTCCTATCTCTATCTCACACCCTGATAGTTACAGCAATAGGATCTGTCGGCCACCGAGGTAAATCTATGAGGCTGCTGACTAGTTTACTTATCGTAAACTCGCAGTCATTAATAAAGATACTGTGATGGGTAATATCGATGAAGCTGTTAACCGTGTCATTGACATTATCGTCAAAGCAGCTGATGCTTCTATTCGTAGGCTGTCTCGTAATCCACCGAAACACCAGAAACCGTGGTAGAATGAGGATTGTCAGAATGCTACCAATAAGCAAAACCGTGCTTGGAATATATTCAGAAGTTACCCTGGTAAGGTAAATTCAATTGCTTTTAAACGTGCAAAATATTTACTCGTAGAATTCTCCTTAAGAGCGAAAAAGAGTCCTGGATGACATATGTTTCTAGTATCAAGACTAGTGTTTCAAGCCAAACATTAAAGCCAAAGAATAGCCAAGTACTAATTATAGTGAGCACCAGGTTATTTACTTAAACCTAAATGAAGATAGTTGCTGATGTTACAAGTATTGCAAATACGATTGTCGAAACTTTCGCCAATATCGCCGGTGCCGATTCTTACTCTCTTACGGTATTAACATAATGCTGAAGCTTGTAGCCTTACATTTTCCGCCCTAATGGATTTTTCTTATAACTGCCTTCTCACTGAAAAATAATTTTTTGTTGTCTCAACCATTTCCATGTAACTTCCCTGGGTCCTGACTATATTACTTATAAACTCCTTCAGAATCTTTCCCACAATTCACTCCTACAGCTGACATAATTTTTCAACAAATTTTTAATTATCATAGGCAATTTTATTCTAACTATACTCCTGTTTTTACTGACGGATCCAAATCGGACGACTTCGTTGGGTGCGCTTTTACTATTGGTGACGTTTCCACCAGTTACTCCCTGCATCCGGCTGTTTCAATTTTCACCGCGGAACTTTTAGGTATCTTTAAGGCTTTAGAAGAGTTGCCCAACCGCAAGGAAAAATATTTTATTGTTTACTCAGATTCATTGAGTGTTCTCCATGCTCTTGCACATCCTCATACTCATAGTCATCCTCTCACTCTCAATATTTTAAATTCGATAAATGATTTAATGTCATCGGAAATCGATGTTCAATTTAGTTGGGTCCCGTCTCACGTGGTCCCCTCAGGGGGTTTACCTACTTTAGGTAAACACGGGTGTCGCAATCCCGAGGTACCCCAGCGACCTTTTATCTCTTTTCCGTTTCCCCTCCTCTTGTCTCCTACTTTCTCCTTTCTTTTTCTCCCTCGTTGTGGTTGCTTCTTTGGAAGTGAGGGCTTTTCTCGTGATGCTATGTTCCGTCCTGAACATAGCCTCTCGCGAATTGTTAACTGCCCACGTGTTTGCCGTGCGTGGAGACCCGTGTCCCCGGAAATGAGGATCCTGGTAATTGAGAGGACTTCCCGTGGGGGAAATCATCTTTTATGGAATTTCCATTTTGGCGGGGAGTTTCCAACACGTTGCTTTGGCCTCGGCTTCGTGTAAACGGGAGGTACATATTGGTCCACATGTACCAATCGGCTGGTCGGTTTTCGGCTTGGACTAAGTGATCGGTGTACTTTCTGGGCTGTGTTTCAGAAGTACCTGTGATCGTATAGATCCCGGCTAGCACTGGTGCAGGTTTCTGCATCCCCTTGTTGGACTCCGTGGTGGGTGGTGCCGTCGGGATCCGAACATTATTTTTTCTAATATGGGTTCTCAAAAACATCCAAACTTCTCTCCCTCAACAGGAGAGCACGTGGTCAGTCTGATTGCAAACGATAAAGCTCGTTTTTTCATTGTGAAAAATAATATAGAAGGAAGTTTCAGCTCTGTTTCTCCATTCTTAATACACAAAACAATAAAGTCTGTAATAGGTGAAGTTGAATCGATTAAAAAACTTAAATCCGGTGATCTCTTGTTACAAGTTTCCTCTCCTACCCAAGCTAAATCCTTGTTTTCCCGTACTACATTAGGCTCATTCTCAGTTTCAGTTACTCCTCATGGTTCACTAAATTTTTCAAAAGGTGTGATATCGGAGTCAGATTTATACAACGTCCCAGAGGCTGAGATCCTTGAAAATCTTAATAGTCAAGGCGTTGTTGGAGTTCGACGAATAACTATTCGTCGTGATGGACAAACCATCAAAACTAAGCACCTCATACTTACGTTTGATAGTCCAAAACTCCCCTCTAATTTATACGCTGCTTACTTAAAATGTACCGTCCGCCCTTACATTCCAAATCCTCTTCGTTGTTTTCAGTGCCAGCGATTTGGACATTCCAAGCCGTCGTGTCGTGGATCCGTTACCTGTGCTCGTTGTGGAGATGTCGGCCACGACTCGGAGAGCTGTGAGAAAACACCTTTATGCGTAAACTGCAAAGGTGCACATCCCTCTTTCTCCCGTGTTTGCCCGATCTGGCAATTCGAAAAAGAAGTCCAAACATTAAAACAGAAAAACAATATTTCATATCCGGAAGCCCGTAAAATAGTTGCCTCGCGCTGTCCAAAGCCTGGAGTTTCCTTTTCATCTGCCGTCAGCTCTAAATCTATGAAGACTTGCGGTACCCAAACTGAATTATCACAAAGCAAAATTATTAATAAAGTCTCCGTTACAGAATTTCCTTCTAAACAATTACCTAATGCAAATAATTTAACCTCTAACCCCCCAAAAAGCAATATCTCTCGAGCCTACAAAGTCGGAAATCCGAATAATCCTCCTGCCAATCCAAAGAAGAAAAAACCTCAGTTTATAGATAAACGTACAAAAAAACCATTATCCAAATCAGATTTCTTAAAAAAACCTCCTCAGGTGACTCCTAATTCCCAGGAGTCTGAAGATCCAGTGAAACTTTTTGTGTCCTCCAGTGATGAGGGCATGCTAACTGATAACTCGACGGACTCGGAGGCGGTTGTGTCCCACACCGCCCCACGTTAGACCACTCTCTTTTTCTTTTCTTTTCATTATGTCTTTGCTTTCTTGGAACTGTCATGGTTTTAAACACCACAACTCCGATATCCGTGATCTTATAAACAAATATCATCCTGTCTGCATTGCTTTGCAGGAAACTTTCCTTCATAACGCAAATTCGGCTAACATTCGTTATTACAGCACCTTCAGGAAAGATTATATGGACGGGGAAAGAGCCTGTGGCGGAGTGGCTCTACTTACCTCGCACGATTACCCCACAACTCCTATTGTACTTCAAACAGATTTGCAGGCTGTTGCCGTAAGAATTCATATTAATTATCTTATTACCATATGTAGTATATACTTACCTCCAAACTCCACAATCAACCCTAATAGTCTCAATAAATTAATTTCCCAGCTCCCAACTCCTTTTATTATTCTTGGTGATTTCAATGGGCATAGCACTCTGTGGGGTAGTCCAACAACTAATAACCGTGGTACTATAATTGAGAAATTCACCTCTGACCATAATCTATGCATTCTAAATACAGATGAAGTTACCTATTTCCACCAACCCTCTAATACTTTTCATAGCCTAGATTTAGCCATATGCTCACCAAACATCTACTTGCACTGGAATTTTACTGTAGAAAATTATCTTTACAATAGCGACCATTTTCCACTCATTCTGTCTCATAATATTCATAGCACTCCCAACGAGAGTATTCCCCGGTACATTCTTAATTCCGCTGATTGGACGGCTTTTTCTATACTAGCTGACATAACGAAAGACATGGTCGAACAAAACTGTATTGACGATGCTGTTAAACTGATCACGAATGTCATCATTTCTGCTGCTAATATTTGTATACCTAAATCTTCTGGGCGTCCACGCAGACAAACTAAACCATGGTGGAACCAATCTTGTAAAAACGCTTATAAAGAAAAGCGCAAAGCCTTCAATATCTTCAGGCGGTACCCTACCACTGAAAATCTGACTAAATATAAGAAATGCAAAGCTATTTTCCGGCGTATTCTCAGACAAAGCCAGAGAGATTCTTGGGAAAAGTTTGTTAATAGCATTTCACCGTCTACTTCCAGTAAAACTCTATGGTCCAAAGTAAAACGTTGTTCTGGGTTTTATCCAAATAATCAGATACCTATTTTGCACTACAATAACAATATAATCTCTTCTACAATAGATATATCAAACACAATTGCTGCTTCCTTTGCTAGTATTTCATCTAGCACGAACTATAAATCTTCTTTTACAAAGCAAAAAACTACTCTAGAGAAAAATAAAATTAATTTTGGTAACCATTCCAGTTTCTCTTATAACTCTGATTTTACGTTGTTTGAGTTGAAAAATGCCTTGCATGAAACCCACAAAACTTCACCTGGTCCTGATAATATTTCATACTCAATGATCAAAAACCTTTCAGTCGATTCTTTATCAAACCTGCTCATACTATACAATAGGATCTGGAAAGAACACACGTTCCCTACTTCTTGGAGAATGGCGACGGTCGTTCCAATTCTCAAACCTGATAAGGACCCCAAGAATCCTCTGAGCTATCGTCCAATTGCACTGACAAACTGCCTCTGCAAATTGTTTGAAAAAATGATCAACAGAAGGCTGACCTACTACCTGGAAAGTAACAAATGTATTTCGAAATTTCAAAGTGGCTTTCGACGCGGTAGGTGTACTATTGATAATGTTGTAGCTCTTGAAACTAGAATTCGTAATGCTTTTGCAAAACGTAATCATTTAGTTTCTATTTTTTTCGATATTGAGAAGGCTTATGACCGAACATGGAGACATGGCATATTGCTACAGCTGTACAACATGGGTTTAAGAGGAAACTTGCCTATTTTTATTAAAAACTTTTTATCTGTTCGTTATTTTAGAGTTCGTGTTGGTAACATTTTATCTGATCATTTCATCCAGGAAGAAGGTGTTCCACAAGGAAGTGTTTTAAGCGTCACCCTTTTCATCATTGCCATCAATCATATTTTAAATATTTTACCATCATCAGTTCATGGTAACCTGTACGTAGATGATCTACAAATTTCTTGTGAGGGTGCAGATATGAGGTTCATCGAAAGACAACTCCAGTCAGCTGTAAAGAAGATCGAGACATGGTCTAATAATAACGGCTTCTCTTTTTCTACCTCAAAAACTCGCTGCGTCCACTTTTGCAAAAAGCGAGCTTTACACCACGATCCGGAAATCCAGTTTAACGGCCTCAAAATTGGCATCGTGGAAGAGGTAAATTTCCTGGGCATTATCTTGGACAAAAAGCTGTCTTTTAAATCTCATATTTCTGCGCTTCGTAAGAAATGCGAACGATCCCTGAACATCTTAAAAATTCTCTCTAACACTGCCTGGGGAGCTCATCGGGAGTCGTTATTGAAAATTTATCGATCTGTTGTTCGTTCGAAGATGGATTACGGTTGTTCTGTTTATGGCTCTGCACGGAAGTCTGTTCTACGTAGCCTTGACACCGTGCACCACTCCGCCCTTCGACTGTGTTCCGGAGCTTTTCGAACGTCTCCCGTTAAAAGTTTGTATGTTGTTTGTTGTGAGGCACCTCTTGAATTAAGACGGAAAATTTTATCCTTACATTACTTTTTAAGACTCTCATCTCATAAAAGTCATCCTTTCCATAATCATATTTTAAACCCATATCTCACTCGAATTTATAATAATCGTCCTTCTCTCATTCCGCCTTTCCAATGCAGAATGAAACAGATATTAACCGAACTGAATTTTACTTATACAAATATTTTAGCTGCTGATTTTTACAACTCACCTTGGACTGTTTCCAATTTTAACTTTTTAAATCCTTTTAATGATTTTGACAAAGCTTCTACGGCAGATATTATTTTTAAACAAATATTTTACAGTCATAGACAAAGCTTTAACAGCTACTTACCTATTTTTACTGATGGCTCCAAATCGGACAATTTTGTCGGATTTGCCTATGTTACTGATGAGCAGACTTGTAGTTTCCGTTTACATCCAGCCGTATCTATTTTCTCTGCCGAGATTTTAGCCATTTTAAAAGCCTTGGAGAGTTTGGATGGACGTTATAAAAACTACATTATTTACACTGATTCCTTGAGCACTTTACACTCGTTGTCTTCACCTAATCCTCACAGTAATCCTCTTGTCTTTAAGGTGTTAAATATTTTACAAAATCTTACCTCTCTTGGGTTTTCCATCTATTTATGTTGGGTACCGTCACATGTCGGAATTGAGGGTAACGAAAAAGCGTGCCTAGCTTTACAGGAAACCTATTTAAACTGTAAAAATAATCTCAAACTCAATAATTACAAAACTCTCCGTAAAGACTTTGAGATGGGTGAACGTGCCTCTGGTGGGGTCGCCCTGTTGATTAAATGTGACGTGCCTTCAATGGACCTCACACTTAATACAAATCTCCAAGCCGTTGCTACTCGAATTCATCTAAGGCACCTCACCACTGTTTGTTGTATATATCTACCTCCTAACGAATCCGTGTCACATAATTCATTAAATAGACTTATTAATCAACTCCCTCCTCCTTTTATAGTTATTGGTGACTTTAATGCCCATAGCCCCATTTGGGGAAGCAATGACCTTAACAATAGAGGTAAACTCATTGAAAACCTTATAGAAGACTTTTCTCTTTGTATTCTCAATAACGGAGATAATACTTACTTTCATACCCCTACTCAAACTTTCCATGCCATAGACCTTGCTATCTGCTCTCCCTCCATTTTTCCGTTTTATAACTTCTGGGTTTCAGAAAATTTACATAACAGCGACCACTTCCCTGTATTTCTCTCTCCTTTGTATTTGCACTCCGGAGATTCTACTTCCGTTCGCCGATACATATTTGATAAGGCAGACTGGAAAACCTTCACGTCCCTAGCTAACATCACTGAGGACATGATCAATGGTGATATTAATGACGTTGTCCATACTGTTACTTCCACTATTCTGGAGGCGGCTGATGCAAGCATTCCCTTATCCAGGAATCGCCCTTTAAAAAATAGAAAGCCTTGGTGGAATGAAGAATGTCGTAAAGCCAAGAAGGATCAGCAAAAGGCGTGGGGCATATTCCGTAGGTACCCCACTACTGAGAACCTACTAAAATTCCAAAAAGCGAAAGCCCTGGCAAGAAAAGTTAGGAGACGTTGCCAGCGTGAATCGTGGCAACGTTATGTTTCCAGTATTAACTCAAACACTTCATCGAAGCAGCTCTGGACGAAAGTAAAGCGCGCTATGGGGATTTATTATAATAGCCATCCCGTTTCTTGTCTCCTCCATAACGGCCAATCAATCTCTAATATTAAAGATATCGCGAATACCATCGCTTCATCCTTTGCTTCCGCCTCAAATAGCACCTCATATTCAAGGGAGTTCCTGCGACACAAAATTAAAACTGAAAAGCAATCCTTAAGCTTCACTACTGTCTCTAACCTACCTTACAACTGTCCCTTCACTGAATCTGAGCTTCTTAACTGTTTAAGACACCCAAAAAATTCTTCCCCTGGTCCTGATAATATCACGTATCAAATGCTAAAGCATCTATCACACAGGTCTCGTCTAAATCTTCTAAGCTTATATAACCGCATCTGGACAGAGCACACCTTTCCTATTCAGTGGAGTTCAGCTATCAGTATTCCTATCCCCAAAGCTGGAAAAGATGCTTCTAACCCTAACAATTATCGCCCAATCGCCCTCACTAGCTGCCTTTGTAAAGTGTTTGAGAGAATGGTCAATTCTCGATTGATTTACATTTTAGAAGCCAGAAAACTGTATTCCACCTTTTCAGAGTGGCTTTAGAAGGGGTCGTTCTACGATTGATAATATCCTTTTCCTAGAAACGCAGATTAGAAATGCTTTTGCTAAAAGAAACCATTTAGTTTCTATCTTTTTCGACATCGAAAAAGCCTATGATCGTACATGGCGCTATGGCATTCTTTCTGACCTTTATGAGTTAGGATTTCGTGGGAACTTGCCGATCTTTATACAGAACTTTCTTTCCCATCGTGAATTTAGAGTTAGAATAAAAAACACGTTTTCTGATGTTTTTATTCAGGAAGAGGGAGTGCCCCAAGGCTCTGTTCTGAGTGTGACTCTTTTTACTATAAAGATTAACAACATTTTACGGAATCTGCCTCCTTCCATCAGCGCTACCCTTTATGTCGATGATCTCCAGATCACTTGTTCTGGACAAGATATGCGATACATCGAGCGGCAACTTCAAGCAGCCATTCGTAGCATAACTAAATGGATTAACTTGAACGGCTTTAAGATCTCTAGTGAAAAAACATCTTGTGTTCACTTTTGCCGAAAACGTGGCCTCCATCCTGACCCCGAAATTTTTCTTGGGTCAACTAAAATCGCTGTCACAGACTCAGCTAAATTTTTAGGTGTCATCTTTGACAAAAAGTTATCCTTTGCCAGGCATGTTTCTTCTATTAGGAGAAAATGCGAAAAAGCCCTGAACCTCCTTAAAGTCCTCTCTAATACTTCGTGGGGCGCCGATCGCTGTTCTATGCTTCGCATTTACCGATCAATTGTTCGTTCAAAAATGGATTACGCTTGTTCTGTTTATGGTTCAGCGCGTCCTTCAGTTTTACGCAAACTAGACACTGTGCATCATTCTGCACTTCGCATTTGTTCTGGTGCTTTTAGGACATCTCCCGTACAAAGTCTTTATGTTGACTGCAACGAACCTGCTTTGAATCACATTCGCTGTCATATTTCATTGAATACTTTTTATCGCATTTTATCTCACCCTTCTCATCCTATTAAAAACATTCTTTTAAACCGTCATCATGACCAATTTTATTCTAATCGCCCATCTGTTATTCCGCCTCTTGGTCTGCGTATCCGCAGGATTTTGGAGAACTCATTGCTTAAGGATAAGGAAGTGTTGACAAACCCATATTTTAAAATCCCACCTTGGAAGGAGCTTAAAATCCCATATCAGAATCCGTTTAAAAATTTCCCTAAAAATGTAACCGATCCTCATATCTATAGGCAACTCTTCCATAGTTATAGATGTAATTATTCAAACTATATCGAAATCTACACGGATGGGTCCAAATCTGTTAACTACGTTGGTTTTGCTGTTGTGAGTGACAATACTACTCTAGGTCATTGCCTTCCTTCTTTCTGCTCCATTTTTACCGCTGAATCTATTGCAGTTTATGAGGCTCTAAAATTTGTTTCCAATAGCAATAGGAGGGACTTTGTGATTTATACAGACTCACTAAGCGTTCTGGATAGTCTCAGTTCGGGTCTCATAACGAACAGTAGTATTTATATGACCCTTAATCTGTATCAGAAGCTAATCCGTCGTGGTTTCCACATTCTCTTCTGTTGGGTGCCTAGCCATGCCGGTATTCCAGGAAATGAAAGGGCCGATGTTGTTGCAAGGAGTGCTACCGATCATTATAATGTCTGTTTGCCATATTCTGATATTAAGAATGCGACCTCTCTTATTATCCGAAATAATTGGATTGAGGACTGGGAAAATGAAACACGGAATAAACTGCATGGTATCAAACCAAATATCACCACTTGGGCTTCAATTCCTGGTCGTAAACGGGATGTTATCTTAACTAGACTTCGTATTGGTCATACTAGACTCACCCACTCTCATTTGCTTTTAGGGGAACCGCCCCCACGTTGTCCAAGCTGCGATTGCATTCTCACCGTTCACCATTTTTTAACTTCTTGTACACGTTTTACTCGTTTTTATGTAATGTACTTTAATAATGCCAATTTAAGTTTAAGTCACCTTTTGGGTGAATCACCACATACTGCCTTATTTGACTTTTTAAAGCGTATTGGTTTTTATTCCTCTTTATAAGCATTTCACTTCATCCTATTTTTTTTCGCATCTCACTTTCTTATCACGTTTTTAGCGTTTTAAAATTATTACTCTAATCCGTTTTATTTGTACCTTTTAAAATATATTGATATGTTTTACTGTATTTCTGCTTTTATCTTTAGTCTGGCGCATCTTGTCCTTATTGGACCTTGCGCCATTAAACCTCATCCAACCAACCAACCAACCAACCTGATAATATTTCATACTCAATGATCAAAAACCTTTCAGTCGATTCTTTATCAAACCTGCTCATACTATACAATAGGATCTGGAAAGAACACACGTTCCCTACTTCTTGGAGAATGGCGACGGTCGTTCCAATTCTCAAACCTGATAAGGACCCCAAGAATCCTCTGAGCTGTCGTCCCATCGCACTGACTAACAGCCTATGTAAGTTATTTGAGAAAATGATCAACAGAAGGCTGACCTACTACCTGGAAAGTAACAAATGTATTTCGAAATTTCAAAGTGGCTTTCGACGCGGTAGGTGTACTATTGATAATGTTGTAGCTCTTGAAACTAGAATTCGTAATGCTTTTGCAAAACGTAATCATTTAGTTTCTATTTTTTTCGATATTGAGAAGGCTTATGACCGAACATGGAGACATGGCATATTGCTACAGCTGTACAACATGGGTTTAAGAGGAAACTTGCCTATTTTTATTAAAAACTTTTTATCTGTTCGTTATTTTAGAGTTCGTGTTGGTAACATTTTATCTGATCATTTCATCCAGGAAGAAGGTGTTCCACAAGGAAGTGTTTTAAGCGTCACCCTTTTCATCATTGCCATCAATCATATTTTAAATATTTTACCATCATCAGTTCATGGTAACCTGTACGTAGATGATCTACAAATTTCTTGTGAGGGTGCAGATATGAGGTTCATCGAAAGACAACTCCAGTCAGCTGTAAAGAAGATCGAGACATGGTCTAATAATAACGGCTTCTCTTTTTCTACCTCAAAAACTCGCTGCGTCCACTTTTGCAAAAAGCGAGCTTTACACCACGATCCGGAAATCCAGTTTAACGGCCTCAAAATTGGCATCGTGGAAGAGGTAAATTTCCTGGGCATTATCTTGGACAAAAAGCTGTCTTTTAAATCTCATATTTCTGCGCTTCGTAAGAAATGCGAACGATCCCTGAACATCTTAAAAATTCTCTCTAACACTGCCTGGGGAGCTCATCGGGAGTCGTTATTGAAAATTTATCGATCTGTTGTTCGTTCGAAGATGGATTACGGTTGTTCTGTTTATGGCTCTGCACGGAAGTCTGTTCTACGTAGCCTTGACACCGTGCACCACTCCGCCCTTCGACTGTGTTCCGGAGCTTTTCGAACGTCTCCCGTTAAAAGTTTGTATGTTGTTTGTTGTGAGGCACCTCTTGAATTAAGACGGAAAATTTTATCCTTACATTACTTTTTAAGACTCTCATCTCATAAAAGTCATCCTTTCCATAATCATATTTTAAACCCATATCTCACTCGAATTTATAATAATCGTCCTTCTCTCATTCCGCCTTTCCAATGCAGAATGAAACAGATATTAACCGAACTGAATTTTACTTATACAAATATTTTAGCTGCTGATTTTTACAACTCACCTTGGACTGTTTCCAATTTTAACTTTTTAAATCCTTTTAATGATTTTGACAAAGCTTCTACGGCAGATATTATTTTTAAACAAATATTTTACAGTCATAGACAAAGCTTTAACAGCTACTTACCTATTTTTACTGATGGCTCCAAATCGGACAATTTTGTCGGATTTGCCTATGTTACTGATGAGCAGACTTGTAGTTTCCGTTTACATCCAGCCGTATCTATTTTCTCTGCCGAGATTTTAGCCATTTTAAAAGCCTTGGAGAGTTTGGATGGACGTTATAAAAACTACATTATTTACACTGATTCCTTGAGCACTTTACACTCGTTGTCTTCACCTAATCCTCACAGTAATCCTCTTGTCTTTAAGGTGTTAAATATTTTACAAAATCTTACCTCTCTTGGGTTTTCCATCTATTTATGTTGGGTACCGTCACATGTCGGAATTGAGGGTAACGAAAAAGCAGATAAAGCTGCTAAGTCTGCAAGTAACTATTTACACTTTGACTTGCCATATTGTGATGCTAAACACTATGTGGTGAAACTTGTTTATAGACAATGGCAAGAAGAATGGGAACAGACTGAGAACAACAAACTTCGGTCAATAAAATCAAATATTTCCCCTTGGCCGGTTAGTCCTTCTAGAAAGCACGATGTAATTCTAACCCGTCTTCGCATTGGGCATACTCGCTTCACTCATCGCCATTTAATTTTGGGGGTAATGCACCCATTTGTCGTCATTGTACGATTACTATGACCGTGAAGCATATACTTGTCGAGTGTCCTTTGTACGCCAATCAGCGTTTTTACTATTTTTCTTCTAATAATGTGCCTTTATGTGATATTTTAAATTCTGTTCCGAATAAAAACATTTTTATATTCTTAAAAGAAATTGGTTTTTTCTTCTAATAATGTGCCTTTATGTGATATTTTAAATTCTGTTCCGAATAAAAACATTTTTATATTCTTAAAAGAAATTGGTTTTTATCTTCACATTTAATTGTGTAATTTTCTCCTTTTTATTGACCTCTACATTTTTAATCTTGTCTTTTTATATTCTTGTGTACATCTGTTTTAATTGCTACTATTGTGTAATTTTATTTATGTGTATTACGGTTATTTATCCTGTTTTACAATTTTACTATTTCTAATTTTTGCATCATGAAGTTTGCGTACCTCGTGTTTGGCACATTATGTCCTTCCAGGATCCAGTGCCATAAAGCTCAATAAAACCAACCTTAGTTTGTGACATAAAACCTTAAAACCAACTAATCATATGTCAAAATATGCTTGTAAAAAATAAAATAGGAGAGTTGGTAAATATTTATTTTGACAGCTGTAAACCACCTCTGTATTGTAGTTCCTTCACTTTTATGCTATCAGTGATTGCATACTTTTCATACATTCGTGTGTATGAAAAGTATGTGTTTCTCCGATCTTTAAAAGAATCCTCTTTGGTTTTGATCTTTAGTAGAAAATAATTTCTCTCTCTATTTATAAATGAATTTTTTTCTTTCTTTTTTATAAATCGCCAATTTTCTACGGATTTGGATGAAATTTCTTGTACCGGGGTTTTGGAGACTGTAGATCATTACTACCTGTTTAATTTCTTCCAAAAAGCAATCTTTGACCCTTTCCAGTGGGCTTCTTTTTCTTGTTCTGAGAGCTCTTTTTTATATGCTAATCTACAAGCAATTTCCAAACATAAACGCAATTTTTATTCTTATATTTCGCATATTATTTTTACAATAAAAAAAGACAAGTAATTTGTCCATGATAATAGAAAGTAAAATAGCCTGTAAACGTGTTTTCAAAATTACAAATGACGTCAAGAACATTATATTTTTATTTTACCGATTTTAGCACCATAACGTAATTTTGCTCTGCAATATTTCATTTGTTCATTATTTTGAAATCAATTTTTCTTTGAATTAAGATATTCTGCGATTAATTATACATAGCATATGACTCGAAACATTTAAATATTTCATTTTCACTATGTTTAACTGTATAAATTGCATTAATTTGTCTTCAATAAACTTTTTTAAACGAATGTTGTATCATCAATATTCTATCAACAAGTATTTTGGATAATGAAAACAAATTTCCTTAACGTATACTTTAAACTAATGGATGAGAAAATAACCTTTATCACACTGAATCTCCCATTATTTTAATAATGCAGTTGAAGTGGTTCTTTATATGAAAAGTCACGATAGGAATACCTATTGTTTTAACTCTGAAATTTTATGCTTCATGTCGAGTTGGTTGTTTGTTATGCCATTTTTCTGTTGCTACGCTAGAATATGGTAAACAAACGAAGCTGCATAACACATTGTAATTTGTGGGAAAGCATTTTAAAATGAGGTTATCTGCGTTTTGTTCAGATAATAATTGTGAAGTGATGTACATCAAAATATCGACCCTGTTCTTCTAAGGCCGCTATACTCAACCTGCGGCCCGCGGAGGCTTTTTGGTTGGCCCAATTATTAAACTAGGTAGTTACAACTTATTTGTAAACAACTTCAAATTTCGCGCCCTTCAAAGAGTTGGTAATTGAACGGAAAGTATGGGAATGTGAGCGATATCAATAATTTGCTTAAATTGGAAACGCAAACTATCCTAATCTATGGTTGTGCGAACGATACGAAATACGCGGCGTCGGGAATCCCCTTAAAGGTCTGGTCACTCGCAAACGCGGACGGCGGGACGACTTGCGAAGCTAAACATTGCTTGTCATGTGTAATGAGACGTGTGCTTTAATAATTGGCAAGTCGCCCCGCCGCTCATGTTTGCGCGTGGCCAGACCGTAAGATCCATGGACCTAAGTGCGTGTCGCTTTGATTGTCGATCGAAACTAAACTTGTTATAAATTTAATCTAAATTATTAAACTAAATTTGTGTACGTACCCGCGTCCTCTGCCAAATAATAGTTTTGTTTTGTAAATTAAGTATACCTATTATTTTCAAAATAATGTCAGGAGTGTCGTCGAAGTATAAAAGAAAAATATCAAGTGAAAATAGATTGTTTCAAGATGAGGGGGAATTTGATTATTTTGTTGTGCCAAATAAAAACAACGCAGCTACTTGTTTGATATGTCGGGAAAGTATCATATTGAAGAAATACAATATTTCTCGTCATTTCACTTCAAAACATAAAGATTTCGAAGAAACGTTTCCTCCCGGATCGTCTTTGAGAAATGAGAAATTGAGTTTTTTTAAGAGATCATTGCATGAGCAACAAAATGTTATGTTCGCGGCATTATCACAAGACTCGGCGGTAACAAAAGCATCATATGAAATTTCTTACATTCTTGGTAAGCATATGAAACCATTTACTGATGCGGAAATTGTAAAGGAATGCTTTATTAGTGCTGCTAATATACTTTTTGATAAATACAGTAACAAAAAAACAAATAGTATCTGATATAAAAAAATACAGCTTTCGTATTCAACCTGCACAAGCGTATTCTAAAAACATTTCTAAAGACATTTCTAAATTTATTTCCGATGATATATTAAAAAACCTAAGAATATGCAAGTTTTTCAGTTTAGCATTTGATGCCAGCACTGATATTTCAGCAACATCGCAGTGCTCGGTGTTTGCTAGATATTGTACAGAAAACAATGAAATTCATGAAAACTTTTTAAAATTACTGCCAATGAAAGGTCAAACCCGAGGCACGGATTACCTTGATACTATTTGTAATTTTTTAGAACATCATGAAATTGATGTGCAAAAAATCGTGTGTTTGTGTACAGATGGTTGTCCTTCAATGACTGGATCCGAAAATGGCTTCATTTCATTAATTAAGAAAAAATATAATTGCAGCAATTTAATAACATTCCATTGTATTATCCATCAAGAAAACTTGGCGGCCCGTGATGTACAACCAGAAATAGAAGCTGTAATGAAAACAGTTATCAATATTGTCAATTTTATGCGAGCAAAAGAACTGAATCACAGAAAATTTAAAACCCTTCTTGAAGAACTGGGAAGTGAGCACAGCGACGTTCTTTTGCATACCTCGGTGCGATGGCTTAGTAGAGGAAAGGTTTTGGAAAGGTTTTTTTTCATTACGCCATGAAATAATCCTATTTTTAGAGCAAAATAATAAAGGGTACCCAGAATTACAAAACGATGAATGGTGGTGTCTTTTAGGTTTTCTATGTGATATTACGGAAAAACTAAACAATCTCAATCAGAGTCTACAAGGCGAAAATAACATAGTGCCCAATATGGCAAATAAAGTGTTTGCATTTGAGGAAAAGCTAAGTATTTATTATAATGAAATACAGAACAAATAGCTGCACAATTTTCCAACTATTATAAAAACCAGAGAGGACGGTATTAACATTTCAGAAGAAAACTGCTCCATAATTTCAAATTTTATAACTGTACTATTAAACGAATTTCAAAAAAGGTTTCAAGATCTCAGAAAAATAAAAAATTGTTTGTTACTTGTAGAAAATCCATGGCATTTAAAGACACCAACTATTTCTGAGTTGGCTTCAGTTTTAAATTGTAATTACTCGGAGTTGTTTGATGAATTTATTGATTTTAAAACTGACACCAACCTGGAAGTAATTTTCAAAGAAAAAAGGGAAAAAAGGGAATATGTGGAATTTTGGAGCATTGTTCAACAAAAATATAAAAGCGTGCAAAGATGTGCCCAAATAATGCTAACATTTTTTGGGTCAACGTATGTGTGCGAATCATCTTTTTCAAAGATGAAATACACAAAGAGTGTATATAGAAATAAACTGACAGATTCCCATTTGGATGATATAATAAGAGTAACATGCAACGACAAGCCAGAAAATATAAAAGCTCTAATATTTGAGGTCCTCAACCTTATCAAAAATCTAAAATCTATGGGCTTTACAATTCTTTTCAGCTGGGTTCCGTTCCATGTGGGAATTAAAGGAAATGAAGATGCTGACAAAGCAGCAAAATCTGCTACTCAAATCTGTGATATGCCTTTGCCTTTTAGTGATTTAAAAAAATACATAAAAGATCTCTTGTATAAGAAATGGCAGATTTCTTGGGACGAAGAGACTAATAATAAATTGCGTACAATTAAGCCAGACATTGAAAACTGGAGTACTTTGAAATCTAGAAGAGTCTCTGTAAAACATATCCTCATTGATTGTCCCCGGTTTACAAAACATCGTATTCATTATTTTAATTCTTCATCTATGAATATTAAAGATATTTTAAATAACTCGCCTCATCCTAATATCTTAACGTTTTTAAAACACATTGGTTTTTACTGTCACATCTGAATTTTACATCTCATCGCTGTTTTTTTTACTTTGGGTTTTATGTATTTTTTTCTACACTGGTTTTGTATTTTTAACATGTTTGTTTTTATCTTCTGTTAACCCTTTATAGCTGTTTTGTATATTTCTTCGTAGTTTTAAGTTAACTATTTGTTTGGCACAATATGTCCCATGAGGACTCAGTGCCATAAAACCCCATTCAACCAACCAACCAACCAACGACAAGCCAGATAGTGATAAAGTTTAAAAAAAATGCTCTCAGTTCCTAAAGTCTCATTAGATATACATATAAGTAAGTAAGCATCTTTGTTAAAAGTTCTTTTTTACATTAAACTAAATAATTCATTAGGTTATTACTTTTTCATTTATACACCTAATTACACAGGCCTGCGATGAAAAAAATACAAGGGATGTGACATCTAAACTTAACGTATTTTTTAGTACTGATTTTGAAAATAATCATTAAAAATGTCTATCACGTCACATTTTTTTGAAAAATTGAATTTTATGGGTTTTTTTTATGAATATTTCTCACGTATTTTGCTTTCATACTTTCCTTCGTGTTTTGACATTTTACCTTGATGAAACCCTCAAAATTACCCTTCTGTGGTAAACTACAACAGCGCAATTAGTATTTTAGGGCTTTTAAAGCTTCAATGTTGATCCAGATCACCAATTAGACATTCCTGGAAGCGCTAGCCTGGGAAGAGCCTAGGAACGCGCAATGTCCCTCTTCATCATCCCTCCCTCCCGTCGCAATCGCTGTTACCCCTCAGGGGGTTTACCTACTTCAGGTAAACACGGGTTTCGCAATCCCGAGGTACCCCAGCGATCTTTTCTCTTTTCTTTTCTACTCTCCTCTTTCCTTCTACTTTATTCTTATCCTTCTCCCTCGTTGCGGTTTCCTCTTTTGAGGTGAGGGCACCCCTTGAGTAGCTGTTTCCGCTCTGTTGTTTCTTGCTCCTCTTGGCGTTTAAACTGCCCATAGCGTATAGGCCCGGCTATCACTGGTGCAGAACCCTGCATCCCCTTGTTGGGCTCCATGGTGGGTGGTGCGGTCGGGTCCGAACCTAAAATTCTCTTATTATGGATTCTGAAATCAAACATTCCCCATTTATTGAGTCGTCACTACATTCTAAATTAACTCATGTTGCTAGATTCTTTATTATCAAATGTAATGAAGGAAACTTCAATGATGTGTCACCTTTCCTCATCTATAAAGTTATGCAATCTGCTGTAGGAGAAGTAAAGAACATTAAAAAATTACGCTCTGGTGATCTTCTTGTGGAGGTTGCCAATAATGCTCAAGCTAATAATATAACAAATTTGAAAACGATTGGTACCAGATCCGTCTCCATTAACCCGCACAAAAGTCTTAATCAATCCCGTGGTGTGATCTCTGAACCCGATTTACAAAACATCCCCGAATCTGAAATCCTAGAAAACTTAAAGCCTTTTAACGTCAGTGCTGTTCGCCGAATAACCATCCGTAGAGAAAATAAAACAATCAATACGAAACATTTAATTCTAACATTCGACCTGCCGAAAATACCAACAACCATTAAAGCTGGTTACCTCAACTGCCCCGTGAGACCCTATATTCCGAACCCGCTACGGTGCTTCAATTGCCAAAGGTTTGGTCACTCGCAGACATCCTGTCGGGGGTCCTTGACCTGTGCTCGTTGTGCTGTCACTGGACACAACAGTGAAGGATGTTCTGCTTCCTTTTGCTGTACCAACTGCAAGGGAGACCATCCCTCATATTATCGATCTTGTCCAAAATGGAAGACAGAAAAAGAAATTCAAACATTAAAAGTAAAAAATAGCATTTCATACGTAGAAGCCCGCAAAATAGTTAATTCAAACACTCCAATTCCTGGTCTCTCATATGCTGCAGCAACCAAAACCACCAAATCAATAGTTACTCAAACAGAATTCCCTGTGATAAAAGACAGTTTGTCTTCAAAACATTCAAAATCTGTAAACTCTAGTCAACCTACCAACCAGACTGTTAAACTAGTTGTCCATCCTTCCACGTCAAATTCACTAAATAATAGACGTTCTGCACTGCCTGAAATCTCTGCAGCGGGAACGAATATTACCAGTCGTAAAGAAAAAAAGACTATTCAAAAAGGCGCAGAAAACAGACCAACAGTCCAAAAAGAACCTTCTTATAAATTTAAAAGTTCCCGATACAAACAAAAAAATGTACCACCCCAACCTTATATAGACGACTCTATTTTAACTTTAAATCCTTCGGATTCCGAAGTTTCTGACGAGTCCATGGAACAAGATGTTGATTTTTCCAAGCAACCTGACGGGATTACTACTTCTTCTGATCCTCCCGATCCCTTCTAATCATGTCTGTGTTCCTTTCTTGGAACTGTCGCGGTTTTCGCAATAAGTACCACGATCTGAAGCACCTCATTTCCGATTCCAGTCCCGTTTGCATTGCTCTCCAAGAAACCTACCTGGGCAAAGACGACTGCTGTAAGGTGAGACGTTTCAGCTGTGTAAGGAGAGATAATCTTAGTGGCAACAAAGCTTCTGGTGGAGTGGCCATTCTTACTTCTCTTAAGTATGTTACCTCCCCTTTAAATATCAGTACAAATTTGCAAGCTGTTGCCGTTAGAGTTCATGTAAATAAATTGATTACCATCTGTTCCATCTACCTCCCTCCTAGAGAAGCTATCAATCAATGTGATTTGGAAAATCTTGTCAAACAGCTTCCTCCTCCTTTTCTGCTAATGGGTGACTTTAACGCTCATAGCACTTTGTGGGGTAATTCCAACTGTAACCTCCGTGGTCAACAGATTGAAAAATTTGTTTCTGATAATTCTTTGTGTATTCTTAACAACGGCAAACATACATACTTCCATACTCCAAACCGCACTTTCCACGCCATAGATCTTGTCATTTGCTCTCCATCATTGTTCCCCCTTTTTACTTTTACTGTTGCAAATAATTTATATGGCAGTGATCACTTCCCCATCTTTATCTCTCACCTTGACAGTCACAGCAGTAGGATCTGTCGGCCTCCAAGGTATATTTACGAGGCTGCCGACTGGCTTACTTATCGTAACCTCGCAGTCATCAATAAAGATACTGTGATGGGTGATATTGATGATGCTGTTAGCCGTGTCACTGACATTATCGTGAAGGCTGCTGATGCTTCTATCCCTAGGTCGTCTCATAATCCACCAAAGCACCGGAAACCGTGGTGGAATGAGGATTGTCAAAACGCTATTAAGAAGCAAAACCGTGCTTGGAACATATTCAGAAGGTATCCTAGTAAGGTAAATTTAATTGCTTTTAAACGTGCAAAAGCTTTTGCGCGTAGAATTCGCCGTAAGTGCCAAAGAGAGTCCTGGATGACGTATGTATCCAGTATAAAGACTGGTGTCTCTAGCCAAAAATTATGGTTAAAAGCTAAGAAAGCGATGGGAACTTATTACAGTGAGCACCAGGTTACTTTCTTAAATCTAAATGGGAATATCGTTTCTGATGTTGCATGTATTGCTAATGCGATTGCCGAAACATTCGCCCATATCACTAGTGCCGATTCTTACCCTCGTACTTTCTTACGGTATAAACGTAATGCTGAAGCTTGTAGGCTTAAATTTTCCACCCGGACTGATTTTTCTTATAACTGCCCTCTCACAGAAAAAGAATTTTTTCGTTGTCTCAATCATTCCCATTTAACTTCCCCGGGTCCTGACAATATTACTTACAAACTTCTTCAGAATCTTCCCTACAACTCACTTATTAACATTTTGCATCTCTTTAATAGAATTTGGCAAGAACTTACCTTCCCTTCTGAATGGCATAAATCCATAATTTTACCTATACCGAAACCTGATAAAGATCCGTCTGATCCTAGTAACTACCGTCCTATCGCCTTGACTAACTGCATGAGTAAACTATTGGAAAAAGTGGTGAACAACCGTCTCATGTACGTGTTGGAGACCAATAACTTTATATCGCCGTATCAAAGCGGGTTTAGAAAAGGCAGGTCAACCAGTGACAACCTTATTATGTTGGAAAGTCGTATTAGAAATGCTTTTGTGAAACGGAACCACTTTGTGTCAGTATTCTTTGATATTCAGAAAGCTTATGACAGAACGTGGCGTTACGGCATTCTTCGTGATATTTTTAATCTTGGACTACGTGGGAACCTCCCCATTTTTATATCAAACTTTTTATCTAAACGCGTTTTTAATGTTCGTATTGGAAATATTTTATCTGATAGTTTTATCAAGGAAGAGGGTGTCCCCCAGGGCAGTGTTTTAAGTGTCATTCTATTTTTAATGAAAATTAATTCTATTTTAGATCAAATTCCTCGGTTTGTTTATGGTAGTCTTTACGTGGATGATTTACTCATATCATGTGAAGGTAAAGACATGCGCTTTGTTGAAAGACAGTTACAGACAGCCATCCGTAGTATTTATAAGTGGTGCAATGAAAATGGTCATACCATCTCTAGTGAAAAAAACTGTTTGTGTTCACTTCTGTAGGTTGCGGAACATGCATAATGACCCTGAATTGTATCTGGGTAATTCGCCCATTACTATAGTAGATTTGGTTAGGTTTCTGGGAGTTACTCTTGACAGTAAGTTAACTTTCTCTCCCCATGTTAAAAACCTCAGGTTAAAATGCGAAAAAGGGCTGAATTTGCTAAAATTTCTGTCGAATACTTCATGGGGTGCAGATTACACTTCTATGCTGCGTATTTACAGGGCTGGCATCCGTTCGAAAATGGATTATGCTTGTGCCACTTATGGTTCGGCTAAGAAATCTGTCTTAAAAACCCTTGACACCGTTCATCATACGGCTCTCCGCATCTGTACTGGCGCTTTTCGTACCTCACCCATCCCTAGTCTGTATGTTATTTGTAATGAACCTTCTCTGGATTTCATTCGCCAGCAGCTTTCACTAAACTATTACTTCCGTGTTATGTCACACCCCAATCATCCTCTACATAACCTCTTTAATGACACCCATCTCGTTCAGTTATTTCATAATCGCCCATCTTGTGTGCCTTCTTTTGCTATTAGAATGCGCAATATCCTGTGTGGAACCAACCTTTACAAATTCTCTACTTCAATGAATAGACTCCTTGCTTTCCCTCCCTGGCAGACTCCTGAATTTTCCTACCTCAATCCTTTTGCTGGGTTTATGAAGTCTGATACTGATGGAGGTATCTTGCGTAATTTCTTTGCCGCCCACCGTGCTGCTTACCTCAACTACACTCCTATCTATACAGACGGCTCGAGGTCCTTCTCTTCTGTCGGTTCTGCCTTTGTGTGTCATGACAATATTATCAGTTATAGCCTCCCTTCAGTTTGTTCTATTTTCACCGCTGAGCTGTATGCCATTGAACAAGCGTTATTGCACATATCACTGAATCATAGTAAAAAATTTATTATCTATACTGACTCTCTCAGTGCTCTTAATACCTTAAAATCTTGCAATTCCATTCACCCCATTGTTTTTAGTATTTTAGATTTAAAACATAGCTTTGAACGGCGAGGTATAAACATTCTGTTCTGTTGGGTCCCTAGCCATGTTGGTATCTTTGGCAACGAGGTGGCCGATAAAGCAGCTAAAAACCCTAACATCCACGTTGACTGTCCTATACCGTACCCTGATATTAAGAAAGGAATTAGGCGTCATTACATCTCTGTATGGCAAAATAATTGGGAGGGTATGGTTGAAAACAAACTGCACGCAATTAAACCTACCTTAGGCATTTGGCCTACCATTGGTAGCCGTAAAAAGGACGTAATTCTTACTCGCCTCCGGATTGGCCATACAAGGATCACACATGTCCACCTTCTCCTTAATGATACTGCACCAACCTGTTCTTATTGTCATTTGCCTATCACCGTTTTACATTTTTTAACTCCGTGCTCATGTTTTTACCATTTGTATCTGAAATTTTTTAATTCAAAATCACCTAGTTTAAATGACCTTGTTGAAGATGATCCCCATCGGAATCTTTTTAAATTTTTACATGTTACTGGTTTATTTCATGAATTTTAATTCCTTTTTCTACATCTCTGCGGCTGTTGCTTTTATCATCTGTTTTTGTGAGTTTTAATGTTTTAATCGTTCATTCATAAACTTTTGCTTGTTTTACCTTGTTTCCTTTTTTGATCCATGTACTGTTTTACTCTTTTGTTTGGCGGAGTATGTCCTTAGTTGACTTTGCGCCATTAAACTCTAAATCAATCAATCAATCGCAATCGCTGTTAACCTAAAGCGACGCTCGAATCCCTATCAGTGACCTCATGTAAGCACCAGTACTTAGTCTGTAAAAGAGGCAACTCATTTATTAGGCTCCTGATTGAAAGAAAAAAAACATATTGGCCAAAGGAACCACTTTTTATTGGTACAGGAATCGTGAAAAGGAATTTATTCAGTATTTTAATGAAGACGAGAACCTCATTTATTGCTCAGATGTTCCTGGATCAATGAGAAAATTTAAGATTCCTACAATAAAGATGAATGGAGGCTTTTTATAGATTCGTGAAAAAGGAACCTTAAAGCTGTCGTACATCATCAAGGAAACCAATGGGCGTCTGTGCCAGTTGAATATTCGGTGCATTTAAAAGAAAGGTATGAAAACCTAGCTCTCGTCCTCAACAAAATAAAATATGAAAACCACGGCTGGATCATTTGCAGTGATTTATCATCACCATGCTTCTCGATCAACAAAAAGGTATACAAATTTCCGTGTTTTATTTGTGAGTGAGACAGCGTGACACACAATATTGGGTCAGAAAAGATTGGCTCAAAAGGCAAAATCTTGCTCCAGGCACCAAAAATGTAATTCGAGAAAGCTTTTGTTCAAAAAAATATTACTACCCCCTGCACATAAAATTAGGTGTTATGAAGCAGTTTGTTAAGGCTCTTCCAAAGATGGGGAGTGCTTCAAATATATGTGTAAAAAGTTTGGATTTTCTAAAGCCAAATTGAAAGAGGGAGTCTTCGTAGACCAAACATCCAAAACTTATTAGAAATAACAAATTTGAGACAGCTATGACATTAAAGGAAAGAGAATTGGGTTGCCTTCAAAGAGGTTGTAGAAAAATTTCTGGGCAATCACAAAGATCCTAAATTTAAAAGAATTATTGGCAACATGCTAGACAAATTTCAAGTGTTGGGCTGCATGTGTGTAAATTGCATTTCCTCCAATGCATTTGGACTTTTTCCGAAAATTTAGGTGTCAGCGAAGAACACGGGAAGGTTCCACCAAGACATGAAGGATATGGAGAGAAAATATCAAGGTAGGTGGAATAAGAATATGCTTGCAGATTTGTTGGATGTTAGAAAGAGATGAAGAAGATTGAACATAAAAGAAGAACGTCAAAAAGAAATTTTAACGGAAAAAAATGTCTAACAAATTTAAAGTGTTTCGTATTGAGTTTCAAATACATTTCAAACTTACATTTATTATATATAACATAATAAAACGTAAAAACAGGTAGTTGGGGTTCTAGGACTGTTTTTCTTATAAAATTAATGTAAAAATTTAATAACGAGGGAATTTTTGAATATGCTTGCAGCTATTTCTGGTTGCGATGGATATACAAAATGTATACAAATAATTGTTGTTTAAAAATTAATATTAATCTAAACAAAAAATAAACTCATATGAATAGATAAAAATGTTGAGTCAGTATAAGCTAACAGTTCGAGAGCATTTCCATATAGGATATTACCAGATTTGTACATCAATTTTACAAAAAAACGTAAAAAAATGGAGGTCATTTTCGAAATCAGCATAAAATAAATTAAAATAAGAAAAAAACTTCTTTGTATTTTTCAAAAATTTCAATTTCGCAGGCCTGTGTTATTTTTTACTTGCATATGACTGAATGGTTTGTCCCTATAAAAAAAAAAGTTGAGTATGGCTGTTCTAAGGAGAGGGTTAAAAAATTAAATGACGTTGAATATGATGTGAAATATTTCCAAGAGTAGTAAAGGTAAATTCAATTATTTTTAATATAGATTTATAATAATTTCATTATTTTTGATATAGTGACAAAAATAAACGAACATTGATACAAAATATACATAATAGGAAAAAAAAATATGGCATATTAATACATGAGCATTCTTAACTACTCATAATGAATTTAGATTATTAATGTTTGTCCTTTTCTCGGGCTATTGCTGAGTTCTGGCTACAGTGTAGCTACATATACTGAGGATGAATAATTATGCATAAATTTTTTTACTGTAAAATTTAATTTAATCGCAGGCCTTTATGTATCAAAGATTCATGAAACTAGAGGAAATAGACCTAAAACAAATATTACATCACATACCGATTAAAGTTATTGAAAATAATAAAAAATTAAGAACTAAGATACTATTAAAAGTGTTTCTAATAGTCATGTCTGATGTTTAAATGGTGAGCTGAGATTGCTATGGAACTCGGTGCGTAATGGTTTAACAAATGGTCCATTTATTATTTAATTTGACCTTGAAATTTCCTTTCGCATGCTTCTGTGTAACATTGTTTTTTTTATTTCGGACGATTCTTTTGTTCTTAAAGATGCAAATTTTGGTTCTCTTTTATACAAAAATTTCAAGTTTGTCTTTTAACTCAATGCGCTGCTATCCACCGTAGATTAGAATGTTTTCTTTGGATCTTAAGAGAGCAATTTTTTTTTACAAGTAATTTTATGTTTCTACTAAAATTATCACGGCAAGTCTGAAATAATTTTATACTTTTGTATTGAAATTATTTGAGTTAAAGTATTTTGTAGCCAATCAAATCGCTTCCCCTGCATTAAGTTGGACACACTGGACGATATGTATGACACTAACTAACATTATCGAGCATTTTAGAATTTTATGTATACAATGAGTGTAAAAATTAATAGCGCAGTCCTATTACGATATATAAAACTCATTGAAAACATTTTTAATGAAGATTTAAAAGTATGCTAATACGCATTTACATGAAGTATATTTTACTGTTTATGTGCAATTTAAAAATTTCTCTTTATATACAGAAAATACAGCTCATATTGGTGTAAAATGTTTCTTACAGTACATAATATTTCGTATTTTTGACTTACAAAGTATTAATTTGAATTACAAAATATTCAGCTCTGATTTCAGCTTGCTTTTAATCTCTTTGACATTGATTTAACATTGATTTTGATTTAAGTTCTTCTACAAAAATTTGGTTCATTTATACCTAGGTGCACACATTAACTTATTTTTTATAAACTGTTTCTTAATCTAATTTTTTCAAGAGCTTTAAAAAATGTTCATAGTATTAATAAGTGACTAAAAAAATTTCATAAGCTTTGGCATGTTATGAATATTTGAGCCGTGTATTTAAGGCTTTTTTTGGATCATTCATGCAGACGCAATCATTATTGAAACTCATTATGTCGCACTAGAACATTTCAAATTATCGATGTAAATTTTTTAATTGAATAGTATGAATGGTAAAATGAATACATGAATAAATATACAGAAAACATACAGCCCATCATATTCTTGGTGTAAAATGTACATTTCTTACAGTACATAATTTCATTTTGAAAAATACTCTACAAAGTATTAATTTGAAAATGTACTCGATTCAGCTTGATTCTCTTTTTTTTTTTTGTTTGATTTATTTGATTTTTTTTTCTACAGAAATTTGGTTAAGGACCCATTTATACCTAGGTGCACACTTTTATTTTTTTATGTTTCTTTCTTAATCTTTTTTCTTTCAATTTGATAGTATTTATTTTCATAAGCTTTGGCTTTTTTTTGTAATTTTTTGTATTTAAGGCTGTGTGTTTGGATCATTCATGCAGACGCAATCATTATTACTCATTACTTTTTTTTTTTTGTTTTTGTTTTTTTATTGTGAATGTTTTACCTTTCCCCCCGCCCAACCCCCCCCCACCTTGTTCTTCTCATAGTACATTTCTTGGATGCATATCCATACCATCCACTTGCTGTTAGATCCCCCCTCAGGGGTTTACCTTCTTTAGCACCCGTGTCCAATCCCCCCCCTTTTCTCTTTTTCTTTTTCCCTTCTCTCTCTTTGTCTCCTACTTTAACCTTTCGTTTTTTCTCCCCGTCGTGGTTACTTCTTTGGAAGTGAGGGCTTTTCTCGTGATGCTATGTTCCGTCCTGAACATAGCCTCTCACGCACTGTTAACTGCCCACATGTTTGCCGTGCGTGGAGACCCGTGTCTGCGGAAATGAGGGTCCTGGTAATTGAGGGGTTTTCCCTTGGGGAAATCATCTTTATGGAATTTCCATTTGGGCGGGGAATCTTCAACACGTTGCTTTGGCCTCGGCTTCGTGTAAACGGGTGGTACATACTGGCCCATGTGTATCAATCGGCTGGTCGTTACCTTTGTTCTCGGCTTGGGCTAAGTGAGCGGCGTGCTTGCTCTGGGCCATTGCGTTAAGGGTGGTAGTGGCTTCAGGAGTACCTGTGAACGTATAGATCCTGGTCAGCACTGGTGCAGGTCTCTGAATCCCCTTGTTGGGCTCCGTGGTGGGTGGTGCCGCCGGGATCCGAATTTACTTTTCCTTATCATGGCTTCTTTACACACTCCATCCAATGTACAACAAACGTATCAGATCTCGATAAGTAATGCAAGATTTTTTAACATTAAAATGAATGAAGGTACTTTTGATAACATCTCTCCTTTTATGATCCATAAATGTCTTACATCTGCAGTAGGTGACGTTAAATCGGTAAAAAAATTAAAAACTGGCGAGCTTTTAGTTGAGGTTAAGACCTATAAACAAGCCCAGATATTATCCAAAATTTCCGCTCTTGGTCATATTCCTGTCACTGTTTCTGTGCATCGTTCTCTTAATTTCTCTCGTGGAGTCATTTCGGAGATAGATTTGTTGCGTACCAACGAGAGCGAAATTCTCGAAAACCTTAGAGAACAAAATGTGTGCGGTGTTCGCAGAATTACCATTCGGCGGAATGGGGAGATTCTCCCTACTAAACAGATAATCCTGACCTTTAATACCCCGAATATTCCTGCCCATATAACTGCTGGATACCTCCACTGCCCAGTCAGTCTATATCCCCAACCCTCTCCGCTGTTTCCAGTGTCAACGCTTTGGACATTCTAAGCTGTCTTGTCGTGGGTCCCTTACCTGCGCTCGTTGCGCTGTGGTGGGACATGACAACGAAAACTGCAATGCCCCTCCTTTATGTGTCAACTGCAAAGGACAGCATCCTTCCTTCTCTCGTTCTTGTCCATCTTGGCAGACTGAGAAGAAGATTCAGTCACTTAAAGTTGAGAAGGGACTTCATTATGTTGAAGCGCGCAGGCTTATTATGTCCCGCATGCCTAGATCTGGATTTTCTTATAGCTTAGCATTAACATCCAAACCTTTAGTCTCAATAGCTACCCAGACAGATTTGTCTCAAGCCGACATCTTAAGTAAAAAATCAAGCAATGTAATAAAGACACCTCAAAACAATTCTGGACAGACCTGTTACGCCAATCCCAAAATCCCAGCATCTACAAAAGAAAATTCTTATGGTCAAACTAGTAATCAACCTAAAAAGGCTCCAACCAAACCCAACACGAAAGTTAAAAAGAAATCGAAACCTCAACCTACATTTACAAAACAATTAACGAAAAAAGACTTTTTGAAAAACGGACCATGTTCGGAATCGAGTATGCGGAATTCGGACGATTCCGTTAAATTTTACGTGTCCCCCGATGAAGACATGGCGATAGAAAGCACCTCAAGCTCGGAGGCGGAGGCCTCTGGTGCCACGCGGTGCTAATCTGGTTTTTCCTCCCCCTTTTTTGTTCATTATGGCTCTCGTGTCGTGGAATTGCCACGGCTTTAAACAGCACGTATCGGACGTCAGGGACCTCAATAACACCTATCATCCCGCTTGTATTGCAGTTCAAGAAACTTTTCTCCGTACTTCTCAGACTGCAAATGTGCGTCGATACAGCACAATTAGAAAAGATAATGACGGTGGTGACCGAGTTTCTGGTGGTGTTGCATTATTTGTGTCTCATGACTACCCCTCCTACCCTCTTCATATTAACAGCGATTTGCAAGCAGTTGCTGTCCAAATCCATATTCATTCTCGGGTCACTATATGTAGCTTATATTTACCTCCAAATACTACCATGTCTCAGAATTCTCTTTACAACTTAATTAACCAGCTTCCTGTGCCCTTCGTTATACTTGGAGACTTTAACGGCCATAGCCCTCTTTGGGGTAGTCCTCACCTAAATCACCGCGGCAAGCAAATAGAAAAGGTCTTTTCTGAACACGACCTCTGCCTTTTCAACACGGATGAGAAAACTTACTTCCACTCTCCTAGCAGAAGCTTCCATTCTCTTGATCTTGCTATATGCTCTCCTTCTATATTTCCTCACTGGCGTTTCTCTGTCGATTCTTACTTGCACAATAGTGATCATTTTCCAATTGTTCTAACGCACATGTTACACTCTAAGAACAACTTTGAAATACCTCGGTACATACTTCACTCTGCCAACTGGGAAAAGTTCAGTAAACTTGCAAACATTACCCAAGCAATGGTCGAAAATTTATCAATAGATGAATCCGTTAATGTGGTCACTAATGCCATTATATCTGCTGCTGACGACACCATTCGGAAGACTTCAGGTCGTCCTCGTAAACAATCTAAGCCTTGGTGGAACGAGGACTGCAGAAGAACTTATAAGGAGAAGAGGAAAGCTTTCAATATTTTTAAAAGGTACCCTACTGCTGATAACCTTCTGGCTTATAAAAAATATAAAGCTTTATTCCGACGCACGTTAAGGAGAAGCCAGAAAAATTCCTGGAAAAACTACGTAAGCAGTATCAATTCCTCTGTTAGCAGTAAAGTACTGTGGGATAAGGTGAAGCGGTGTTCTGGTGTGTTTTCTAACAATCAAATTTCCATTCTACGTAATAGCAGTCGAATTATTTCCTCTACAAAAGATATTGCCAATACCATTGCCTCTACTTTTGTGAATATTTCTTCCAGTTCAAACTACTCATCCACTTTTAAAGCCATAAAAACAATAGCAGAGAAAAAGAAAATAAACTTTCTCTCTAAAACTCGTTCTCCCTACAACAATAGCTTTACTTTAAAGGAACTCAACACAGCACTAAAAGGTCCTCATAAGACTTCATGTGGTCCCGATTTAATTTCTTATTCTATGTTGAAAAATTTGTCTCCTTCTTCACTTTCAAACTTACTATCTTTGTACAATAGAATCTGGCATGAACACTCTTTTCCCACCCTTTGGAGAACTGCTATCGTTATTCCTATTTTAAAGCCTGGGAAAGATCCAACGAATCCTCAGAGCTACCCCCCTCAGGGGGTTTACCTACTTTAGGTAAACACGGGTGTCGCAATCCCGAGGTACCCCAGCGATCTTTATCTTCTTTCTGTTTCCCCTCCTCTTGTCTCCTACATTGTCCTTTCTTTTTCTCCCTCGTTGTGGTTACCTCTTCGGAGGTGAGGGCTTTTCTCGTGATGCTATGTTCCGTTCTGAACATAGCCTCTCGCGAACTGTTAACTGCCCACGTGTTTGCCGTGCGTGGAGACCCGTGTCCATGGAAATGAGGATCCTGGTAATTGAGGGGATTCCCCGTGGGGGAAATCATATTTATGGAATTTCCATTTTGGCGGGGAATTTCCAACACGTTGCTTTGGCCTCGGCTTCGTGTAAACGGGAGGTACATACTGGTCCACATGTATCAATCGGCTGGTCGATTTTCGGCTCGGACTAAGTGATCGGTGTACTCTCTGGACTGTTGCGTTAAGGGTGGTAGCAGCTTCAGAAGTACCTGTGACCGTATAGATCCCGGTTAGCACTGGTGCAGGTTTCTTCATCCCCTTGTTGGGCTCCATGGTGGGTGGTGCCGCCGGGGTCCGAAATTTATCTTCTTTATCATGGCTTCCTTTCCCCCCCCCTCATAACTCTCTTGGAGAGCAACGAAGTGTCAATTTAATAAGTACAAACGCACGTTTCTTTATTATTAAAAAAATTAACCGATGACAGTTTCAAGAATATATCACCTTTTGTAATCCACAAAATTATAAAATCTGCTGTTGGTGATGTGGAATCTCTCAAGAAAACTTAATTCTGGAGATCTTCTAATAAAAGCTACTAGTGCATCTCAGGCTCAAACTCTTGTATCCCTTACCACATTAGGTTCTTTCTCAGTCATAGTACTACCACACAATAGTTTGAATAATTCCAAAGGCGTAATATCGGAATCCGATCTATTCACCTCATCTGAGGATGAAATTCTAGACAATCTAAGAGACCAAGGAGTAACCCATGTAAAACGTATCACTATTCGTCGTGGTGGCGTTATGCAAAACACTAAACACATAATACTAACGTTCAATAGCCGAAATCTCCCGTCATATATCACAGCAGCTTACCTCCGTTGTCCAGTTCGCCCGTATATTCCAAAACCCCTTACGCTGCTTCCAGTGCCAACGGTTTGGCCATTCAAAATTATCTTGTCGGGGGACCACTACCTGCGCCCGCTGTGCAGAAGTTGGCCACGACTCTGAAAATTGCCAAAAGGCACAGTTGTGTGTAAATTGCAAAGGGCCTCATCCTTCTTTCTCCCGCTCTTGTCCTTCTTGGCAGAGGGAGAAAGAAATCCAAACTTTGAAAATAAAAAAATATATCCTATCCCGACGCCCGTAAACTGGTACTGTCTCGCACCCCTAAACCTGGTATTTCTTATTCAGCAGCCTTAAATCCGAAAACCGTAAAATCTGTAGCTGTCCAAACAGATATTTCTCAATCTTGTATACTCAATAGAATGGAAAAAGAAACCAAAGAAACCTCGGTAAAAAATGTAAAACAGTCCACCAGTACAAGCACAACTAAACAAGTACTTCCGATAAACAATACAAATTCTCATGTAAAAAAAGATGCAAATATCGCTTGCACAATTAATAATAAAAGCAATAAACAAAATATCAAAAAGCGACTAAAACCTTTACCACCAAACCATCCACTACGTCAGAAACTACCCCCTCCTTCAGTTAAAATAAAAACTAAAATGAAACGTACAGATTTTTTAAAAGATGATAAGGCGGAAGTTATGTTTACTGACGAGCCTTTAAAAATGTATGTCTCTCCTGATGAAGGCATGTCAGCTGAATCATCATCTTCTAGTTCCGAGACGGATTCTCCGAACTCCGTCCCTTAGGTTCCAGTTCTTCCCTCATATCTGTTTTGTCCATAATGGCTCTCTTCTCGTGGAATTGTCACGGCTTTAAAACCCATGTCTTCGATATCAGAGATTTAGTTAATAACATCCACCCGGCGTGTTTTGCACTCCAGGAGACTTTTCTAGATGAGCACAAATTCGCTAAAATTCGTCGTTTTACCACCTATAGAAAGGATCATGTCACTGGTGGCAGGGCATCAGGTGGTGTGGCCCTCTTTGTATCGCATGACTACCCGTCCTCTCAGATAACCCTTCAAACCGATCTACAAGCAGTCGCAGTCAAAATCCATACCAAACGTACTAATTACAGTTTGCAGCATTTATTTACCTCCTAATAGTCCTATCCCACAGAAATATCTCAATAACCTAATAAATGAACTTCCCAAACCCTTCATAATTATTGGTGACTTAAATGGCCATAGTACTCTCTGGGGCAACTCGGATGTTAACCGACGAGGCAAACAAATTGAACAATTACTTTCAGATCACAATCTTTGTATTTTCAATACGAGCCAGACTACTTATTTCCATTTCCCCTCAAAAACATATCATGCCCTTGATCTCGCAATCTGCTCTCCCAAACTCCTTCCTTTGTTTAAATTTTCTGTCGATTCCGATTTACGCAATAGTGATCATTTCCCAATAATCTTAACTCCCAATATCTGCGCCACTGAATCATAATATACCCCGCTACGTTACTGGAAAAGCTAACTGGGGAAAGTTCCAGAAGCTGGCTGTCATTTCAAGTGATATGGTTGAGGACTCTTCTATCGAAAAGGTGGTTCAAAACGTGACTGAAACGATTATATGTGCAGCTGATAATGCCATTCCGAAATCTTCTGGTCACTGTCAGAAACAAACTAAACCATGGTGGAACGATGACTGCCGTGCTGCCTATGAAATCCAGAGAAAGGCTTGGAGTATCTTTAAAAGGTATCCAACTTCTGAAAATCTATTCAACTATAAAAAATGTAGAGCTGTATTTAGGCGTATCATGCGAAATAGCCAAAAAGACTCATGGATTAAATATATAAGTAGCATCTCTTCTAAAATCAGCAGTAAACAGTTATGGGATAAAGTTAAACGTGCCTCCGGACATTTCCCCAATAACCAAATTAACATTCTCCAGTATAAAAATAATACTATCTCTTCCGTAAAAAATATTGCAAATATAATAGTATCAGTCTTTAGTGATATTTGTTCAGGCAGTAGTTACCAGTCCCCTTTCAATAAAATCAAATCAGCTACTGAGAGAAAGCCTTTAAATTTTAAAACCAAAACTCGTTTTCCCTATAATAGCAATTTCACTTTATACGAATTAAACGAATCTTTGCGTAACACCCACAATTCAGCTACCGGCCCTGACAATATTTCTTATGCCATGCTTAAAAACCTCTCTCTGGATTCTCTAAATAACCTGCTTCACTTATATAATAGAATTTGGCAAGAACATACCTTTCCATCTTCCTGGAGAACGGCCACCATCATTCCTATCTTGAAACACAACAAAGATCCACAAAACCCACTAAACTACCGTCCCATCGCTCTCACTAACTGCTTGTGCAAGATCTTAGAAAAAATGGTAAATGCTCGTCTCGTTTTCTATCTGGAAAGTAATCGTCTATTATCTGTCTTTCAAAGCGGGTTTCGCCGTGGCAGATCCACAATTGATAATATCGTTGACTTAGAGAGCAGAATTCGCAACGCTTTCGTTAAAAAACATCCTCTTGTTTCAATTTTTATCGACATTGAGAAAGCATATGACCGTACGTGGAGGTACGGCATATTGCAGAACCTTGACAACTTTGACTTAAGGGGTAACCTGCCAATTTTTATCGAAAAGTTTTTGCATCTCTGGGAGTTTAGGGTCCGGATTGGAAATGTGTTTTCAGATGTTTTTATTCAGGAGGAAGGTGTGCCACAAGGTAGTGTACTTAGTGTCACACTTTTTAATGTCGCCATCGATGGTATTTTAAAACAAATTCCACCCTCTGTTAAAGGAAATCTTTATGTTGATTACCTGCATATTTGTTGTGAAGGAGCGGATATGCGTTTTGTTGTCAGGCAACTACAAGCTGCAGTCAACAAGATCCTTTATTGGTCCATCGAGAGAGGTTTTACCATTTCGAACACGAAAACATCATGCATTCATTTTACCCGAAAACGTGGTATCCAACCAGATCCTGAAATATATATCGGAGGGAATTCTATAAATGTATTGAGTCAAGCAAAATTCTTGGGCATAACCTTCGACCGCAAACTCTTTCCTACCTCATGTTATGGACTTGCGGAAAGATGTGAGAAATCTCTCAATATTTTAAAAGTTCTCTCGAGCACCTTTTGGGGTGCAGATAGACAGTCCCTTTTGAAAGTCTATCGTGCACTCATTCGCTCGAAACTTGATTATGGTTGTGTGGTCTATGGTTCTGCTAGAAAATCCGTCCTAGAAAAACTAAACTTCGTTCATCACTCTGCTCTACGCCTTTGCTCGGGAGCGTTAAGAACCTCCCCTGTTAAAAGTTTGTACGTAGACTGCTACGATGAACCTCTTAATCTAAGACGAAAACTTTTATCTCTTTGTTATTTTTTTAAAATTTCATCCACTGCTCATCATCCTGTAAAAAATCATACTTTTAATCATTATCTCATGCGGTTGTACTCCGCTAGGCCTTCTTTTATTATCCCATTTCATCAGAGGATGGAAAATACTTTAGACGAAATCGGCTTTTATAACTGTGGAATTTTAAGAACTGATAATTTTAAACCTCCTTGGAATTCTTCCAATTTTACTTTTCTTAATCCTTTTAATAAATTTGACAAAGGGTTTACCCCTGATATCATTTACTACCAAATTTTTAAACACCATAGACAAATGCTTTCTACCTTTACCCCTGTTTTTACGGACGGCTCTAAACAAGACGATTTTGTGGGTTGTGCTTTTGTTATAGAGGACAATGTATATAGTTTTAAATTGCATGCCGCCTTTTCTATTTACTCCGCAGAAATTTTATTCATTCTTAAAGGTTTGGAAGAGATAGCACGTCGTGAGAAAGGTAACTATATATTTATTCAGACTCAAAAAGCGTTTTAGAATCTCTCTCTTCACCCACATATAAAAGTCACCCTCTAATATTCCAGGTCCTCGACCTCATTGACAGCCTGAAATCTGTGGGTTTTTCCATTCTTTTCAGCTGGATTCCATCCCATGTGGGAATTAAAGGTAATGAGGATGCTGATAAAGCTGCAAAAACTGCTAGTGACTTTTTGGATATGTCTTTTCCCCTTTGTGATGTAAAAATATACATAAAAAATCTGTTGTATAAGAAGTGGCAGAGCTCTTGGGATGAAGAGACTGATAATAAGTTGCATACAATTAAACCAAACATTGAAAATTGGAGTACTTTGCCATCTAGGAGACATGATGTTATCCTCACTCGCCTCCGGATTGGTCATACACGTTTTACTCATCGTCATTTGTTACTCGGAGAATCTGCTCCAGTTTGCAATCACTGCAATACAGCAATCTCCGTAAAGCATGTCCTCATTGACTGTCCCCGTTTTAAAAAACATGGTGTTCATTATTTTAACTCTTCATCTATTCTCATTAAAGATATTTTAAATAATCCACCTCATCGTAATCTATTCCTGTTTTTAAAAGACATCGGTTTTTACCCTCACATCTGAATTTTATATCTCATCGCTGGTTTTTACTTTTGATCTTATTTATCTCCTCTACACTGCTTTTGCATTTTAGCTTGTTCTTTTTATCTATTTATATGTTCCTTTTATCCTCCTTTTATAGCTGTTTGTTTTGGTCATTGTAGAATGATTTTTAACTATTTGTTTGGCACAATATGTCCCACGACGACTCAGTGCCATTAAACTCCATACAACCAACCAACCTCAGAGCTACCGCCCAATCGCTCTTACTAGTTGCATGTGTAAAATCATGGAGAAAATGATCAACGCTCGCCTCATGCACTATTTGGAAAATAATAGTTGCTTGCATACATTTCAGAGCAGTTTTAGACGTGGCAGATGCACTATTGATAACATCATCGACTTAGAGAGCAAAATTCGTAATGCCTTTGTGAGACGGAAACATATAGTCTCCATATTTTTTAACATAGAAAAGGCCTACGACCGTACTTGGCGATACGGTATTCTTCGTGCACTTTACAATTTTGACTTGAGGGGAAACCTTCCAATTTTTATTAAAAACTTTTTACATCTGCGAGATTTTCGTGTTCGTCTCGGCAATACTTACTCTGATTCTTTTATCCAGGAAGAAGGGGTACCTCAAGGTAGCGTACTCAGTGTTACGCTTTTTATTATTGCCATAAACGGAATTTTGAATGAAATCCCATCATCTGTTTCAGGTAGCTTGTATGTCGATGACCTTCATATCTCCTGTGAAGGAAACATGAGATTTATTAATCGCCAACTCCAGACTGCGGTTAACAAAATTGTTAATTGGAGTGAGAAGAATGGTTTCAGTTTCTCCAGGTCAAAAACTTGCTGCGTCCACTTTTGTAGGAAAAGGAGACTTCACCCTGAACCGGAAATCAAGCTTGCTGGTGCCGAAATTTCAGTCGTTAATGAAGTTAACTTCCTTGGCATTATTATGGACAAAAAACTGACTTTTTCTTCTCATATTTTACATCTGCGCAAAAAATGTGAGCGAGCTATGAACATTTTGAGGGTACTCTCTAGTACCAATTGGGGTTCTGACCGCTCTTCTCTAATGAAAATCTATCATGCGGTCATCCGCTCTAAATTAGATTATGGCTGGGCTGTTTACGGTTCCGCCAGTAAATCTGTACTTAAAAAGCTGGACACTATCCATCACACCGGTCTTCGTTTGTGCTCTGGAGCGTTTAGGACCTCCCCTGTGGAGAGTCTTTATGTTGATTGCTTCGAAGCCCCTCTTCATTTAAGGCGAAATGTTTTATCTTTACAGTACTATTTTAGGCTTTTACCTTTTAAAAATCATCCTTTTCATACCCACAGTTTTAGCAGCTTCCTCACTCGTTTATTTAATCATCGCCCATCTTGCATTCCTTCATTTCGTTATAGAATAAAGAAACTTTTATATGATTTTAATCTGGACACCGTTAATATTTTAGCCTCTGACACTTATCACCCTCCTTGGAATGATGCAAATTTTAGCTTTTTAAATCCCTTTTCATCTCTTGACAAAGCTTCTACAGCTGACATCATTTTTCAGCAGTTTTTTTAATCACCACCGACACTGTTACTCAGACTATATTCCTGTTTTTACTGACGGCTCCAAATCGGACGACTTTGTTTGCTGCGCTTTTATTTTTGAGGGTCATGCATATAGTTACTCTCTCCACCCAGCGACTTCAATTTTTACTGCCGAGATTTTAGCCATTGTCAAAGCTTTAGAAAAGTTGCTCTATTTTAATAAAGGAAATTTTATTATTTACACGGATTCCTTGAGTGTTTTGCATGCCCTTTGTTTTACAGATTCTCATAGTCACCCTCTCATTTTTAAGATTTTAAACTCTCTAAAATATCTTGCTTCCTTGGGAGTAAACATCATACTCAGTTGGGTTCCTTCACATGTAGGTATACATGGCAACGAACTTGCAGATAAAGCTGCGAAGTCCGCAAACAATTATCTTGCCTTTGAGTTGCCCTATTCCGATGGGAAAAAATTTGTGACTCAGTTATTTTATAGAAAGTGGCAGCAATCTTGGAATGGACAAAATGGCAATAAACTACATACTGTTAAACCTCTAATAACAATGTGGCCTTCACTCCCTAATCAAAGAAATGATGTAATCATAACTCGTCTGCGCATTGGACATACTCGCCTCACCCACCGTCACTTGCTCATGGGGGAAACTGTGCCCACCTGCCTTTGCTGTAATGTGGCTGTAACTGTGAATCATATCCTAGTCGAATGTCCTGTATATAATAATCAGAGGTTTTATTACTTTCATTCAAATAATATTCTTTTAAGTAATGTGCTTAATTCTACTCCTCATAAAAATATTTTTGGGTTTTTAAAGCGCATTGGTTTTTATCCACTTATTTGATCTTGCTATAACTTTTTTCTTTGTCTTTTTTGGGTGCTACTTTTCGTTTTATACACCTTTGTTTTTATCTAATCACTACTTTTTCATAAGCATGCTTTTAAGCTCGTGTTGTTTTATTTGACTTGTCATTTTACTAATGGTTTTATCTTTATAGTGCTTACAATGTATGTGTTTTCTATTTCTCTACCCTGTGTCTGGCACAATATGTCCCTTGCGGATTCAGTGCCATTAAGTTTCAAACAACCAACCAACCAACCCAAAATATTAAATTCACTTTATTCTGAAGAAAAAATTTAGAACTGTTTTTTTTGCATTCACTTGATGCTTAATGAATAACTTCCGATTCTTTTCTCCCATAAAAATTCTTCACATGACCATGAAAGCTTAGTTTCTCATATTCATTTCTATGTGGTAGGCTTGCATATTCAATATTCTATAGATTAAAGTTACAATTTTATAGTACAATTTGAGCACTTTTAACATTTTCTTTTTTGAAAATATTCTTTTCCTTACATTTATTACGTAACTCCATTATTTACTTTTACGATTGCATTTAAAATCCAACCAAACTATTCTATGTAATCTCCAAGTTGAGAGGCATTATCAATCATAAAAAATCTGAACAAAAAGCTCACAAAGCAATAATGAAAATTTGCATTTTCTTCGGTGTAGGATTACTTTATGCGCGCTCTAAAATAGCCTTGATTTGTGAACTCCCTTTTACCAAAGAAAATCACTACGTTTTCATTTTCTTTTAATGCTGTCATCTTCAAAAGAGTGATCTAGCTATGCATAAATTTTGGAAATAAAAATTATTAGTATTTCTAAGAAAATCAATACTTTGTATAATCTCTGCTTATGAAAACTATTTTAGATGAATAAAAACAATACGATATATAAAATCTATGTATGTATACACATAAATACATATGCATCCATACACACACACACTTACACTTCTGGCTACAAAAATTAAAAGTCAAAAAGGAATGACGCGTCCAAAAAGGAGTACTCGCCCATATATGGGCCGAGGAGGGGTCTCAGTACTTCTGCTGAAACGGTATAAATTTTGAGGATTGTACCTTTTCTTTTTTTTTTCATTTGTCAATTTTTTCTAGTAGCTTAGTTTTTAAATGCATTTCATCAGCCATTCGATATTGCTAATTTAATAATACAAAAATGGTTACCTTATAGCAAATGGACTTAAACAACAACAACAACAACAAATGCAGATTCAATTCCAGTTATCGCATTTCATTAAACTAAACCCTTTCTTTCTGTATAGACTCTCGATTAACCAAGATGCCCCCCCCTCCTCGTTTTGAAAAAAAAAAAAAAACTTTTGCTACCAGAATACTGTTGACAAGGAACCGAATCAGAAGAAATTAATGAAACATTGTCTTTAAAGAAATCAAAACTTCTTTATACAAATTTAAAAACTTAAAAATGTAAGTAAGCGCATGTATTACAACTTAGGCAATTGTTTCTCACTGTTTCATTTAACCAGTTTCTGTTTTTCCTGTAAAAATTTGCAAAACGTCATAAATTTCTTGATCGTTTCTTAGTTGATTACAGCTAAATCTAAATGGACTTCTTTCTCTTTTTAACTAATTTATTTATAAAAGAAGGAAAGATCATAAATTTTGTAAACATTCCTTTTATACTAATTTTTGTGAAGTAATTCGAAGCAAGTCTACGCACTGTCTGAAATACTAGGTTGAAAATTTTATATTTTGCTGCATATACTGGAATACATTAATAAAAGTAGAACCAAATGATGTCCGGATGCGTTCTTTTACAGTACAAGAGTTTGTGGATTCGAATTCCACTGGGGCATGGTATATCTTTACCCTTTATTTAGCCCAGCATGTCCTATTCGGGATTTTGTGCTATTAAAACTGACACTCACTCACTCCATTGGGGCCCCTCAGGGGGTTTACCTACTTTAGGTAAACACGGGTTTCGCAATCCCGAGGTACCCCAGCGATCTTTTCTCATTTCTTTTCTCCCCTCCTCTTCCCTTCTACTTTTTCCTTTTCTTTCTCCCTCTTAGCGGTTTCCTCTTTTGAGGTGAGGGCACCCCTTGAGTAGCTGTTTCCGCCCTGCTGTCTCTTGCTCCTCTTAGCGTTTAAACTGCCCACGTGTTTGCATTGCGTGGAGACCCGTGTCCCCGGAAATGAGGATCCTGGTAATTGAGGGGATTCCCCGTGTGGGAAATCATCATTATGGAATTTCTATTTTGGCGGGGAGTTTTCAACACGTTGCTTTGGCCTCGGCTTCATGTAAACGGGAGGTACATATTGGTCCACATGTACCAATCGGCTGGTCGGATTTCGGCTTGGACTAAGTGATCGGTGTACTTTCTGGGCTTTGTTTCAGAAGTACCTGTGATCGTATAGATCCCGGCTAGCACTAGTGCAGGTTTCTGCATCCCCTTGTTGGGCTCCGTGGTGGGTGGTGCCGTCGGGATCCGAACTTTATTTTTGCTAATATGGGTTCTCAAAACGCTCCAAACTTCTCTCCCTCAACCGGAGAGCACATTGTAAGTAACAAAGCTCGTTTCTTTATTCTTAAAAATAACGCAGATGGAAGTTTCAGCTCTATTTCTCCGTTCCTCGTACATAAATCTATACAGTCCGTAATTGGTGAGGTTGAATTTATCAAAAAACTTAAATCTGGTGATCTACTCGTACAAGTGTCGTCTCCTACGCAAGCTAAGTCTTTATTTTCCAGTAATACTTTAGGCCCGTTTTCAGTTTCTGTTTCCCCGCATGGTTCGCTAAACTTTTCAAAAGGTGTTATATCTGAGTCTGATTTGTATAATGTCCCAGAGGATGAGATCTTGGAAAATCTTAAAAGTCAAGGTGTTGTCGCTGTCCGTCGAATAACTATTCGTTGCGACGGGCAAACATTTAAAACTAAACATCTCATCTTTACTTTTGATAGTCCTAAACTCCCCTCTAATTTATATGCTACTTATTTGAAATGTACTGTTCACCTTACATTCCAAACCCTCTTCGTTGTTTCCAGTGTCAGCGATTTCGACATTCCAAGCTGTCGTGTCGTGGGTCCGTTACCTGTGCACGTTGTGCAGAAGTCGGCCACGACTCCTTGAACTGTGATAAAATACCTTTATGCGTGAACTGCAAAGGTGCTCATCCTTCTTTCTCTCGTGTTTGTCCATCCTGGCAATTTGAAAAAGAAGTGCAAAATTTAAAAAAAAAAAAAAAAAAAAAACATTTCATACCCGGAAGCCCGAAAAATAGTTACATCTCGTTGTCCAAAGCCTGGACTTTCCTTCTACTCTGTGGTCAGCTCTAAATCTATGAAGTCATGTGGAACTTAAACTGATATATCCCAGAGTAAAATCATTAATAAAGCCTCCGTTTCTGAAATTTCATCCACGAAATTACCTTCTGTAAACACACAATCTTTGCTTTCTATCCACAAACCAGATTTACAGATTTGTAAAAACATACATGAAACAAACACGCAGACTAACAGTAATAGTAAAAATTCTTCTGACTTTAGAAATACCAGTTTGAATGTACCAGCCTCGTCTAAGCGTAAAGGAACTACTAAGAAAAAAACTACTGTAAATAAAAATCAAACCAAAGCACAAACTGTAGCAAGTAAAAAGAAATTATCGCGAATAGATTTTCTGAAACATCGTCCTATCCTGGAAAATCTCGTCCCTACTGAAGGCGATTCCCTAAAAATGTACGTGTCACCGGATGATGACATGTCTACTAGCAGCGGTTCTGAGACGGACACGCCATCCACTTCTCCTCAGTGCTAACCGTTTTTTCCCTTTTTTTTGCATTTTTTATAATGGCTTTAATGACCTGGAACTGTCATGGTTTCCACCACCACACCTCCGATCTCACGGATCTGGTTAACCATTATTACCCTATATGTATTGCACTGCAGGAGACGTTCCTGCATACAGCAAAAGAAGCAAAGCTACGATATTTCACCATTTTTAGGAAAGATCACATGGAAGGTGACAGGCCATCCAGCGGTGTGGCTCTGTTCATCGCCCAAGACTATCCTTGTGCTCCCATCAATTTGCAAACTGACTTACAAGCTGTTGCTGTCAGGTTTCACATCCATTCAAGTATTACCATTTGCAGTCTGTAACCTCCCTCCGTCTGTTGCAATAGATCAAAAGTCTCTAAATAATCTGATTTCTCAGCTTCCTAAGCCTTTCATTATTCTTGGTGACATGAATGGTCACAATCCTCTTTTGGATAGTCCCAATATTAATCACCGTGGCAAACAAATAGAACAGTTAATCCAAGACCATAATCTCTCGCTTCTCAATACCAATGAAATTACCTATTTTCATTCTCCGAATAGAACCTACCATCACCTTGACTTAGCCATATGTTCTCCGCAGCAATACCCTTTCTGGAGCCTCAAAGTCGACTCTGACCTCCACAATAGCGACCATTTCCCTATTATCCTTACCGGCATTTCCCATATTAAGCCTAATCAGCGTTTTCCTCGATATATTTTTGATACCGCTGATTGGAATTTATTTAGCAGTCTAGCAAAAATAAGATATGGTAGAAAATAGAACTATCGATGAAGCCGTCGAACTTGTAACAAATATTATTATTCATGCCGCAGACTCTTCAATTCGAAAATCTCTTGGTAGCTATCGCCGACAGACAAAGCCGTTGTGGAGCCAGGAATGCCAAAATGCTTACAGAGCTCAAAGACGGGCCTGGAATGTTTTTAAGAGATATCCTACTACGAACAACTTTCTGATTTACAAAAAATACAAAGCCATCTTCCGACGGATTTTAAGACGCAGCCAAAAGGATTCTTGGGCCAGATATGTCAGTAGCATAACTACTTCTACTCCTAGTAAAATTATGTGGGATAAAGTGAGACGCAGCTCTGGTGTCTACCCTAACAATCAAATTCACTTCCTTGAAATCAATAACCAAAATATCTCTTCCTTAAATGACATCTCAAACGTCATTGCTTCTACTTTTGCTTATATCTCCTCAAAGACCAATTACTCGGCATCCTTTATGAAACACAGAATTTTAATAGAAAAAAACAAAATAAACTTCCACACTAAACGCTTTTTTCCGTACAATAGTGACCTTACTGAAATTGAATTACATAGAGCTATCCAGAATACCTCTAATTCTTCAGCCGGTCCTGATAATATTTCTTATTGTATGATAAAAAAATTATCACGAACATCTCTCTCCAACCTCTTATTTCTTTTCAATAGAATCTGGAACGAACATACTTACCCGACCTCCTGGAGAATGGCTATCATCATTCCCATCTTGAAGCCTAAAAAAGACCCAAAGAATCCGCTAAACTACCGTCCAATTGCACTCACTAGCTGTCTTAGTAACCTCCACCCTGGGAAACTTCAAATTTTAAATTTTTAAATCCTTTTAAACACTTTGACAAAGCTTCTACTGCTGATATTGTTTTTAAACATCTTTTTAATTATCATAGACTTTTATATCATAACCATATTCCTGTTTTTACCGACGGTTCAAAATCTGACGATTATGTTGGCTGCGCATATGCTATAGATAATGATATTTATAGCTATAAACTGAACTCTTGTTTTTCAATTTACACTGCCCCTCAGGGGGTTTACCTACTTTAGGTAAACACAGGTGTTGCAATCCTGAGGTACCCCAGCGATCTCTTCTCTTTTCTTTTCTACTCTCCTCTTCTCTTCTACTTTATTACCCCTCAGGGGGTTCACTTTCTTTAAGTGAACACGGGCTTCACGACCCCGAGGTTCCCCAGTGTCTTTTTTTTCTCCCTCCGTGGGGCTTGCTACCTTTTGGCGAGCATGGGTGTCGCGTCCCCAGAGTCCCATAGCGCTCCTTCTCTTTTTCCCCTCTCCCTTCGTTAATATTTGCCCTTTATTTCCTTTTTCCTACAAACTGTTTTCCTTTTTAACGTATGTGTTTTTTTTTGTTTGTCTGCTTCCTTTTTTTTTTACAAAAAGAAATAAAATTTAAAAAAAATTAAAAAAAAATAAAAAAAAAAATTAAAAAAAAAAAAATGTGCTATCTGTCCTTCTAACCTGGCGGCGTATCAACACCGATCTGGTGTTTTTTGACTTGTCCACTTTATGGGTCCTAGTACCACTCTTCGGCCTCTGCCGTGAGGTACACCGTTTGGGCTAGGGAACGGATTCATGTGGACTTGGGGGGAAACTCCGGAGGAGTCGCGTGCTTCGTCCGGAGTGGCTTTAAGAACCGTTCTGCCTAAAACTGGTCCCAGATGGTTTTGTCCCTTGGTGCGTTTGTCTGGTCGGCGGGGACTCCGCTAATAATGTGAAATCCTCCTCAGCTTCTGCTGTGGACCGTGCACCTGGTGCACGTTATGAGGGTCTTCCCGTTGCTCATTTCACGAAGACACCGTAGTTTACACTTTACGCGTTAGAAAAGTGTGGGAAAGCGAGGTCTGGCGGGGGCCTCGTGGAACTGGAAGTAATCCGTGGTTTATTTAAATTATGGAGCAAACTAATGAGAATTCGTTTTTGCCTACGGGCGCTAGTTCTCGACTTGCTTCATCTGCTGTTTTTCCGTCTAAAGGTATTTCCTGGGCGGAAGAAATGGAAAAACACGATTGTGCATCAAATAATAACGAACGTTTTTTTATAATTAAAGCAAAACAAGAGTCTCTAGAAAAAGTTTCACCCTTTCTGATCCAAAAAACTGTAAGTTCTATGGTTGGCAGTGTAAAATCCATCAGGAAACTCCGTTCAGGCGACCTCCTCATTGAAGTCGCAAATAGCACACAGGCTAAAAATATAAGAAAACTGTCCCATTTTCAAAACATTCCCGTCAGTGTCTCAGCTCATACGACTTTAAATTTTTCCCGTGGTGTCATATCTGAATTTGATCTCCTGCACACATCTGAAGAAGAAATAGTAGATAATCTGAAAAGCCAAAATGTCTGCGCTGCCCGTCGAATAACCATTAGTCGAAACGAAACTACTATTCCTACCAAACATATAATAATAACATTTCAGACTCCTACACTACCCAAATACATCACTGATGGATATTTGAATTGCTCTGTTCGCCCTTATATCCCTAACCCGCTCCGTTGTTTCAAATGCCAAAGATTCGGCCATTCCCAAACCGCTTGCCGTGGTTCTCAAACTTGCGCTAAATGTTCCACTGTCGGCCACGAGAGTGAGGTTTGCTCGGGCATTACAAAATGCATTAATTGTCAAGGAGATCACCCTGCCTTTTCCCGTTCATGCCCTAAATGGATCGCGGAAAAAGAAATCCAGACCTTGAGGGTAACCCAGAATATTAGTTACATTGAAGCTCGAAAACAACTAAATTCCCGTACTCCCAAAGTTGGAGTATCATATGCTGATACGACCGCTTTTCGTAAGCCCACAAAATCCATAGCCACCCAAACCGAAAATCCTATTTTCTATGCTCGTTCTACACCTAATACCCAGACTGTACAAGAAACGAACACCATTACTCAGAAAGCTGTAAATATTCCGTTACCTCCTCGAGAGTCACTACCCGAGAGCCGTTCCCAAAATATAAACATTAAAAAACCGAATAAAAAAAATAAATCGGATAACAGTAATAGCCGAAATAAAAAAATACCTCCTGCTTCGAAAGTCCCTGCCACTAAAAGCTCTACTATAAAACGCAATACATCTTCAAAACCTTCTAAATCTGTTTTCAAAGAAGATTTCCTAAAAAATTCTGCTTCTGTACATAAAGACAATTGTGAAACTGAAGATGCGATAAAAGGTTATGTCTCCACCGGCGAAGAAATGTCGACGGATGGGTCAGAGACGGACCACCCTTCTGTTTTTATATAATTTTTTCTTTTTTGTGTTTTGGCCGCCCTCTTGTTTTAATTATGGCGGTAATTTCCTGGAACTGTCATGGTTTTAAAACTCACGTTTCCGACCTTCGTGACCTGATCAATAATTTTCATCCTGTGTGTATCGCTCTCCAGGAAACTTACCTTGACGAGAATAAAGTTGCCAAGCTCCGGCGTTACAGCACTATTAGGAAAGACTATACAGGTGGTGTAAATGTTTCTGGTGGTGTCGCCCTTCTCACCTCGCATGACTATCCCTCATCTCCCATTTCTCTTAAAACACATCTACAAGCTGTTGCTGCGAGAATTCATATTAACTGTCTGATTACTGTTTGCAGCCTTTATCTCCCTCCGAAAACCTCTGTTGACCAGATTTCTTTAAATAATCTTGTTTGTGAACTTCCTCCCCCTTTTATAATTTTAGGTGATCTCAACGGCCATAACCCGCTGTGGGGAAGCCCTAATATAAATCGCCGTGGAAAAACAAATTGAAAGACTTATTTCTGACTACAACCTTTGTTTATTTAATAGTGACCAGAACACTTACTTCCATTTTCCTACTCAAACTTACCATGCACTTGATCTCGCTATTTGTTCACCCTCTCTCTTTCCTTTGTTTAACTTTAATGTCGATAATGACCTCCATAATAGTGACCATTTTCCCATCATCTTAAGGCACACCACTCACACCACTACCATTCAAAGTATTCCGCGCTATATAATTGATAAAGCCAACTGGAACACGTTTTCTAATCTTGCTGAAATTACTAATGATGCCGTTGAAAACCTTCCTATTGATGAAACTCTTACTTCTGTAACGAACATCATTATTAACGCCGCGGATAATGCAATTCCTAGATCTTCTGGACGTTGCCATAGACAAAGCAAGTCTTAATGGAATGAAGACTGCCGCGTTGCTTATAGAGACAAAAGAAGAGCATGGTGCACTTTTCGTCGCCGTCCTACTACCGAAAATTTAGCTAATTTTAAGAGATACAGAGGTGTGTTCAGGCGCACATTGCGTCGCAGCCAGAGAGATTCGTGGAGAAAACTATGTTAATAGCATATCTTTTGCCACTACCAAACAACTATGGAACAAAGTAAAGCGTGCTTCCGGATATTATCCCAACAACCAAATTCCAACTTTGAAATATGGCAATAGTAATATCTCTTCTTTAAATGATATAGCCAACAAAGTAGCCTTTACTTTTTCGAATACCTGTTCCACTAATGGGTACAACCTCCCATTCATTAAAATAAAAACCAAAGCTGAAAAAAAACCAAATAAATTTTCGTACCAAAGTTTCTCTGCCTTACAATAGTAAATTTACCTTGTATGAACTACGTAAAGCCCTCAATAATACCCATAAAAGTTCTACTGGCCCTGATAATATTTCCTATGATATGATAAAAAATCTGTCTCCGGCTTCTTTAAATAATATACTATACCTCTACAATAGAATCTGGCAAGAAAATACTTTTCCATCTTCTTGGAGAATGGCTACTGTCATCCCCATTTTGAAACCTGGCAAAGATCCCTCGAATCCTCTGAGCTATCGCCCGATTGCTCTTACCAACTGTCTCTGTAAAATTTTAGAAAAAATGGTTAGTGCTCGTTTGGTCTACTTTCTTGAAAGTAATTCCCTCCTTTCTAATCTCCAAAGTGGTTTTCGACATGGTAGAAGTACCATTGATAATATTGTGGAATTGGAGAGCAGAATACGGAACGCCTTTGTAAGGAGAAACCATTTGGTATCCATTTTTATTGACGTTGAAAAGGCTTATGATCGTACTTGGAGATACGGTGTACTGCGTCAACTTTATAATTTTAACTTAAGGGGTAACCTGCCTATTTTTATCAGAAATTTCTTATATCAGCGTCATTTTAAAATCCGAATTGGAAACATTTTTTCGGACGTTTTTATTCAAGAAGAGGGTGTGCCTCAGGGTAGTGTTCTTAGCGTTACGCTTTTTAGTATAGCTATAGACAATATTTTAAAAGTTTTGCCACTGTCTGTAAAAGGCAACCTTTATGTGGATGACCTGCATATTTCCTGTGAAGGCACTGATATGCGTTTTGTCACAAGACAACTACAAACTGCCATTAATAAGATCGTTAAATGGACCTACGAGAATGGTTTTCAGATTTCGAAAACGAAGACTTGCGGGGTTCATTTTTGCCGGAAACGTGGTCTCCACCGGACCCTGAAATTAGTATTGCGGGCAACACCATCAATATGGTTAATCAGGTAAAATATCTAGGTATTACCTTTGACAGGAAACTTACCTTTTTATCCCACATTATGGACCTTCGGAAGAGATGTGAAAAATCATTAAATATTTTAAAAGTTCTCTCGAATACTTCATGGGGTGCCGATCGTGATTCCCTTTTAAGAATCTATTACGCTGTAATTCGTTCCAAGTTGGACTATGGCTGCATAGTGTACAGCTCTGCTAGACAATCTGTTCTTAAAAAATTAAATGTTATTCAACACTTCTCTCCGTTTATGCTCGGGAGCATTTCGTACTTCTCCCGTCGAAAGTCTGTATGTGGACTCTTGTGAGGAAGCGCTGGAACTTAGACGCAACATCCTATCTTGTTTTTATTATGTAAATATTTCATCTTTTATCAATCATCCCCATCATAATCATAATTTAAATCCTTTTCTCACGCGTCTCTATCAGGCAAGGCCTTCTTGTACTCCCCCTTTTATTATAGGATTAAACATATTTTAAAGGACATTGATTTTAACATCACCAGTATTCTCTCTAAGGATCAAGTAGCTCCATGGAATCTCTCCGTTCATTGAACTGCAAGAGCCATCCTTTAGTTTTTAAAATTTTTCATCTCGTCGAAAGCCTTCAAACGCTTGGTTTTACAATCCTTTTCTGTTGGGTTCCGTCCCATGTGGGCATACAGGGAAATGAAACAGCTGATAGCGCTGCAAAGTCTGCAACTGATTTCCTCAACTTTCCTCTCCCTTGCAGTGATACTAAAAAGTATATTAAAAGTTGTTTTTATAAAATATGGCAGAAGGCATGGGACGAGAAGTCTGATAATAAATTGCATGCTATCAAGCCGAATATCGAGAAATGGCGCACTCTTTCTTCTCGAAAACAGGATGTCATTCTCACTCGTCTCCGTATCGGACACACTCGGTACACACATCGCCATCTTTTGCTTGGTGACCAGCCACCTAAATGCAATAATTGCAAAGTTGACATGTCAGTTAAACACGCCCTCATAGACTGTCCTCTCTTCACTCATCATCGTCTCCAGATTTTTAACTGCTCTACACCTGATATCAATTCTCTTTTAAATGCCTCGCCTCATCCTAAAATTTTTAACTTTTTAAAATCTATTGGATTTTATTCTCATATTTAGCGGTGTTTTTACCTTTTTTTTATATACGTTTTTCATTGTTTGTTTTGTCTCATCTTTGTTTGCTTATTCTTATAATACTTTGATTTTAATTGTTTATTATTTGGAAAAGGGAGTTCATACATCCTTGTGTTTGGCACAATTTGTCCCAGGTGGATGTAGTGCCATTAAGCTCTACCAAACCAACCAACTTCTACTTTATTATTATCTTTCTCCCTCGTTGCGGTTTCCTCTTTTGAGGTGAGGGCACCCCTTGAGTAGCTGTTTCCGATCTGTTGTTTCTTGATCTCCTGTCAGCTGGATCATCATCCGGTTCTGAGGCGGAGTCACCGAACTCCGTCCCTTAGGTCCCAGTTCCTTCCTTTATTCTTTTTCGTTTATAATGGCTCTCTTTTCTTGGAATTGCCACGGCTTCAAAACGCACGTGTCTGATCTTAGGGACTTGGTCAACAAATTCCACCCGGCTTGTTTTGCACTCCAGGAAACTTTTCTGGATGAGGGCAAAATCTCAAAGGTTCGGCGTTTTAGTGCCTATAGGAAAGATCACGTAGATGGCGGCAGGGCATCCGGTGGTGTAGCCCTTTTTGTCTCCCATGACTACCCGTCCTCTCAAATTAACCTCAAAACTGACCTTCAAGCTGTTGCAATCCGTATTCACACCCATTCTCTCATCACAATTTGTAGTATTTATTTACCACCTAAATTAAATATTCCACAAACCTCCCTCAATAACTTAATTTGTCAGCTACCTGAACCCTACATAATCCTTGGTGATTTCAATGGACATAGCACCCTGTGGGGTAGTACCAGCTCGAACCAACGCGGAATTCAGCTGGAGCAACTACTCTCAGATCATAGTCTTTGTTTATTTAATACAAAACAACCAACTCATTTTCATTTTCCAAGTAAAACCTTTCACACACTCGATCTTGCTTTCTGTTCACCTTCAATCTTCCCTTATTTCAATTTTTATGTCGATAATGATTTATATAATAGTGATCACTTTCCGATAATTTTGACGCCTACTATTTCTACAACCAGAACTTACAAAACGCCATATTATATTATGAATTCTGCTGATTGGAATAAATTTGGAAATCGAGCAACCATCACAAAGGATATGATCGAAAACAACAGCGTTGACGAAGCCGTTAACCTAATAACTACAGCCATCATTGCTGCTGCCGATGCTGCCATTCCAAAGTCTTCAGGCTGTTTCCGACGGCAAACTAAGCCGTGGTGGAACGACGAGTGCCGTAATGCTCAGAAAGAGCAAAGGAGAGCTTGGTGCAAGTTCAGGCGGTATCCTACTACCGAAAATCTTAATAGTTATAAAAAGTGTAAAGCTTGTTTTAGACGCATTATGAGACGTAGCCAGGCGGAATCGTGGAGAAGCTATGTTGGTAGCATATCTGCTTCTACCTCAAGCAAGTGTATGTGGGATAAAATTAATCGGTGTGCAGCCGCTTATTCCAACCCTCAGATACCCATTATTCAGCAAAGTAACCAAACAATATCATCAGTAAAGAGCATAGCGAATACCATTGCCTCTTCCTTTGCTCATATATCAAACAGCAGTAACTACTCGCCTTCTTTCTTTAGTAACAAAAGAAATCTTGAACAAAAGGCAATAACCTTTAAAACAGACATCCACTTCAGTTATAACAGTAGCTTTACAATATTTGAACTTAAACGAGCCCTGCAAAATACGAAAAAAACTTCTGCTGGACCAGATAATATCTCATATATCATGATAAAACATCTCTCTGACAACGCCTTACTCAATATCCTCGCACTATACAATAGAATCTGGAATGAACAGACTTTCCCATCCTCTTGGAATACCGCCACTGTGATCCCCATTCTAAAACCGAACAAAGATCCCACTGATGTGCTTAGCTACCGCCCCATTGCACTCACTAACTGCCTTTGCAAGCTTTTAGAGAAGATGGTGAATAGCCGCCTAACACATATATTGGAAAAAAAGAACTGTTTCTCTGCACTTCAGAGTGGTTTCAGGCGTGGCAGGTCAACTATAGATAATATTGTTGACCTGGAGACTGAAATTCGTAACGCTTTCGTTCAGCGAAACCATTTGGTTTCAATATTTTTTGATATCGAGAAGGCGTACGATCGGACCTGGAGATACGGTATTCTCCGTAACCTCTATGACTTTGGTTTTAAAGGAAATCTCCTTGTTTTTATACAAAACTTTTTACATTTAAGAAATTTTAAAGTCCGCATTGGCAACATTTTATCAGACGTTTTTATTCAAGAACAAGGTGTACCTCAGGGCAGCGTTTTAAGCGTAACATTATTCATAATTTCCATCAATAATATTTTAAATCAATTCTCTCCCCTTTAAAGGAAGTTTGTACGTTGATGACTTACACATATCCTGCGCAGGTTCTGACATGACAGTTATTGAAAGGAAGCTCCAAATTGCAGTCAATAACGTAATAAAGTGGGCGGATTACAATGGCTTCAGCTTTTCACATGAGAAAACAAAGTGTGTCTACTTTTGTAGAAAACGGGGTACCCATCCTGATCCTAAGATTCGGGTTCATAACATTACTATTCCCATAGCTACTGAAGTAAAGTATCTTGGGATTATTTTTGACAGGAAGCTAACTTTCCTCCCCCACGTTCTTAACCTGAGAGGAGATGCATTAAAGGGCACTTAATATCATCAAAGTCCTATCAAACACTTCTTGGGGAGCGGCAAGTACAAGCTTATTAAGAATCTACCGAGCGATTGTCCGCTCAAAATTGGATTATGGGTGTGCTGTGTATGGGTCTGCCTGCAAAACAACACTGCAGAAGCTTGATACTGTCCATCATCTGGCCCTCCGCCTAGTGTCCGGTGCTTTTAGGACTTCCCCCTTTCAAAGCTTATATGTCAATTGTGACGAAGAGCCTTTAGATCTCCGACGTCAAATTTTATGCCTTCATTACTATTTTAGAACAGCTTCGCATGCTAATCATCCTTCTCATAATCGTTTCATCAGTTCATTTCTCACCCGTTTGTACAGATCACGTCCATTTTGCATTCCTCCTTTTCATCTGCGCATAAAGAAACATTTATCTGATTTTAGTCTCATTCATCTGAAGATTTTAGCTGCTGAATATACAAACCCACCCTGGGAGATTTTTAATTTTACTCTATTAAACCCTTTTAAAGATTTTACAAAAAATGACACTGCTGACATTATTTTCAAGATAATATTTTTAAGTCACAGGCACACCTACCGATCATATACTCCTGTTTTTACTGACGGCTCTAAGTCGAGTGACTTCGTTGGTTGTGCCTACGTAATAGATAATGATGTCTATAGCCACAAACTGCATTCGTCCGTATCTATTTTTTCCGCTGAAATAATAGCTATTTGTCTGGCTCTTGAAAAATTGGTGTATTACAAAGGGTACAGTTTTATTATTTACACCGATTCTCTTAGCGTAATACTTTCTCTCACCTTTCCTGACCACCAGAGCCATCCACTCATCTTACATCTCATAAACATATATAAGAAGAAGATTTTAAGGGGTTATTCCACAGTGTTTTGTTGGGTTCCCTCGCATGTTGGTATAGCTGGAAATGAGAGAGCAGATAAAGCTGCCAGATCCGCTACCAATCTTCTCCACTTTCATCTATCGTACCCTGACATAAAGTATTATGTGGTTAATTTAGCGAGGGAAAAATGGCAATCTATTTGGAACCAACAAATCAACAATAAACTTTATGAAGTGAAACCTCAACTTATCCCTCTGGCCTTCTATACCCTCCAGGAAGTATGACGTCATTCTTACTCGTCTTCGTATAGGGCATACTCGCTTTACCCATCGTCACCTTTTGCTCGGGGAACCTGCCCCTGTTTGCAGACATTGTAAAGTACCCGTGACTATGAAACACATTTTAGCAGAATGTCCAAGTTTTTACCGCCATCGTGTTCATCATTTTAAAACTCATTCCATATCCTTAACTTCATTGCTTCATGATCCACCTCATTTGAATCTTATTAAATTTTTAAAAGATATTGGTTTTTATGCATACATTTAAGATCATTAACTCATCGCTTTTATTTATACACTGTCATTGCATATTTTTATATTTACTCTTATCTTTTGACATTCATTTAGCCCTGCTATTTTAACTTGTTGATCATTATAATCGTTTATATCTTAACTATTTGTTTGGCACAATATGTCCCAAGAGGATTCAGTGCCAATAAGCACTATAAAACCAATCAACCAACCTTTCTAATCTCCAAAGTGGTTTTCGACATGGTAGAAGTACCATTGATAATATTGTGGAATTGGAGAGCAGAATACGGAACGCCTTTGTAAGGAGAAACCATTTGGTATCTATTTTTATTGACGCTGAAAAAGCGTATGATCGTACATGGAGATACGGTGTACTGCGTCAACTTTATAATTTTGACCTAAGGGGTAACCTGCCTATTTTTATCAAAAATTTCTTATATCTGTGTGATTTTAAAATACGAATTGGAAACATTTTTTCGGAAGTTTTTATTCAAGAAGAGGGTGTACCTCAGGGTATTGTTCTTAGCATTACACTTTTTAGTATCGCTATAGACAACATCTTAAAAGTTTTGCCGCTGTCTGTAAAAGGCAACCTTTATGTGGATGACCTGCATATCTCCTGTGAAGGAGCTGATATGCGTTTTGTCCCACGACAACTACAAACTGCCATTAATAAGATCGTTAAATGGTCCGACGAGAATGGTTTTCAGATTTCGAAAACGAAGACTTGCGGGGTTCATTTTTGCCGGAAACGTTGTCTCCACCCGGACCCTGAAATTAGTATTGCGGGCAACACCATCAATATGGTTAATCAGGTAAAATATCTAGGTATTACCTTTGACAGGAAACTTACCGTTTTATCCCACATTATGGACCTTCGGAAGAGATGTGAAAAATCATTAAATATTTTAAAAGTTCTCTCGAATACTTCATGGGGTGCCGATCGTGATTCCCTTTTAAGAATCTATTACGCTGTAATTCGTTCCAAGTTGGACTATGGCTGCATAGTGTGCGGCTCTGCTAGACAATCTGTTCTTAAAAAATTAAATGTTATTCACCACACCTCTCTCCGTTTATGTTCGGGAGCATTTCGTACTTCTCCCGTTGAAAGTCTGTATGTGGACTCTTGTGATGAAGCGCTGGAACTTAGACGCAAAATCCTATCTTGTTTTTATTATGTAAATATTTCATCTTTTATCCATCATCCCCATCATAATCATAATTTTAATCCTTTTCTCACGCGTCTTTATCATGCAAGACCTTCTTGTACTCCACCCTTTTATTATAGAATTAAACAGATATTAAAGAACATTGATTTTAACATGACCAATATTCTCTCTAAGGATCAAGTAGCTCCATGGAATTGTCCTAACTTTACCTTTTTAAATCCTTTTAAGAACTTTGACAAAAATTCAACTGCTGCTTTTATTTATACACAAATTTTTTATCATCATAGACAAAGTTATACTGAGTATATGCCAATTTTTACTGATGGTTCAAAATGTGGTAATTTTGTAAGCTGTGCTTATGTGATTGGGAACAATATTTATGCTTACAAGTTGCATTTCGCTATTTCCATTTATTCTGCAGAGTGTATGGCTATTCTGAAAGGGTTAGAACATTTGTATAAATATAAGAAAGCCAGATATATTTTTTATTCCGACTCTATGAGTGTGTTGGAATCTCTCCGTTCATTGAACTGCAAGAGCCATCCTTCAGTTTTTAAAATTTTTCATCTCATCGAAAGCCTTCAATCGCTTGGTTTTACGATCCTTTTCTGTTGGGTTCCGTCCCATGTGGGCATACAGGGAAATGAAACAGCTGATAGCGCTGCAAAGTCTGCAACTGATTTCCTCAACTTTCCTCTCCCTTGCAGTGATACTAAAAAGTATATTAAAAGTTGTTTTTATAAAATATGGCAGAAGGCATGGGACGAGAAGTCTGATAATAAATTGCATGCTATCAAGCCGAATATCGAGAAATGGCGCACTCTTTCTTCTCGAAAACAGGATGTCATTCTCACTCGTCTCCGTATCGGACACACTCGGTACACACATCGCCATCTTTTGCTTGGTGACCAGCCACCTAAATGCAAACATTGCAAAGTTGACATGTCAGTTAAACACGCCCTCATAGACTGTCCTCTCTTCACTCATCATCGTCTCCATTTTTTTAACTGCTCTACACCTGATATCAATTCTCTTTTAAATGCCTCGCCACATCCTAAAATTTTTAGCTTTTTAAAAGCTATTGGTTTCTATTCTCATATTTAGCGGTGTTTTACCTTTTTCTTTTTTTTTAATTATATACGTTTTTCATTGTTTGTTTTATCTCATCTTTGTTTGCTTATTCTTATAATACTTTGATTTTAATTGTTTATTATTTGGAAAAGGGAGTTCATACATCCTTGTGTTTGGCACAATTTGTCCCAGGTGGATGTAGTGCCATTAAGCTCTACCAAACCAACCAACCATTTGTCCCACAATCGTTTTCTTTTCTTTTAATACTTTGAAATTGATTTTTAATTTGGAAAAAGGGAGTTAATGCATCCTTGTGTTTGGCACAATTTGTCCCAGGTGGATGTAGTGCCATTAAGCCCTACCAAACCAACCAACTACCCTCCAGGTAGCATGACGTCATTCTTACTCGCCTTCTTATAGGGCATACTCGCTTTACCCATCGTCACCTATTGCTCGGGGAACCTGCCCCTGTTTGCAAACTTTGTAAAATACCCGTGACTGTAAAACACATTCTAACAGAGTGTCCAAGTTTTTACCGCCATCGTGTTTATCATTTTAAATCTCATTCTATATCCTTAAGTTCATTACTTCACGATCCACCTCATTTGAATCTTTTTAATTTTTTAAAAGATATTGGTTTTTATGCATATATTTAAGGTCATTAACTCATCGCTTTTATTCCCCTCAGGGGGTTTACCTACTCTAGGTAAACACGGGTGTCGCAATCCCGAGGTGCCCCAGCGAACTTTAATCTTTTTCCGTTTCCCCTCCTCTTGTCCCCTACTTTTTCCTTTCTTTTTCTCCCTCGTTGTGGTTACTTCTTTGGAAGTGAGGGCTTTTCTCGTGATGCTATGTTCCGTCTTGAACATAGTCTCTCGCGAACTGTTAACTGCCCACGTGTTTGCCGTGCGTGGAAACCCGTGTCCAAGGAAATGAGTATCCTGGTAATTGAGGGTATTCCCCGTGGGGGAAATCATATTTATGGAATTTCCATTTTGGCGGGGAATTTCCAACACGTTGCTTTGGCCTCGGCTTCGTGTAAACGGGAGGTACATACTGGTCCACATGTATCAATCGGCTGGTAGACTTTCGGCTCGGACTAAGTGATCGGCGTACTTTCTGGGCTGTTGCGTTAAGGGTGGTAGCAGTTTCAGGAGTACCTGTGACCGTATAGATCCCGGTTACCACTGGTGCAGTTTTCTGCATCCCCTTGTTGGGCTCCGTGGTGGGTGGTGCCGCCGGGGTCCGAATTTTTTTCACTTTATCATGTCTTCTTTTCCCCTCTCTCAAAACTCTCGTGGAGAGCAACGAAATGTACATGTCGTAAATAAGAACACACGGTATTTTATTGTAAAAAAGTTAGCAGAAGAAAGCTTTAAGACAATATCGCCTTTTGTTATTCATAAAATTATAAAATCATCAATAGGTGAAGTAGAATCGGTAAGAAAACTAAACTCTGGAGATCTTTTAATAAAAGTGTTTAACTCCTCCCAGGCTCAAACTCTCATATCTCTTACTAATCTAGGCACGTTTTCAGTCATTGTATTACCTCACAATAGCCTCAATTATTCTAAAGGTGTCATTTCAGAATCCGATCTTTTCACCTCGTCTGAAGATGAAATTCTAGAAAACCTCAAAGAACAAGGAGTAACACACGTAAGATGCATTACGGTTCGTCGTGATGGTAATATACAAAAAACGAAACATATAATACTAACGTTCAATAGCCCTAATCTTCCGTCATATATTACTGCAGCTTATCTCCGTTGTCCAGTGCGCCCATACATCCCAAACCCTTTACGCTGCTTCCAGTGCCAACGGTTCGGTCATTCAAAGTTATCCTGCCGTGGGGCCGTTACCTGCGCCCGCTGCTCAGATGTCGGTCACGAGGGTGAGAACTGTCAGAAGACCCCGTTGTGTGTGAACTGCAAAGGAGCTCATCCCTCTTTCTCCCGCTCTTGCCCTTCTTGGCAGAGGGAGAAAGATATTCAAACTCTGAAGATAAAAAACAGTATTTCCTATCCCGAGGCCGTAAATTAGTACTCTCTCGTACACCTAAACCTGGTATATCATACTCAGGAGCCTTAAATCCCAAATTAGTAAAATCTATAGCCGTCCAAACAGAGTTTTCCCAATCTGCTATCATCAATAAAATAGAAAAAGAAACCAAAGAAATGTCTGCGAAAAATATGACTCTTACCACTAGCCCAAGCACCACAAAACAGGATCCTCCGAAAAAAAAATACAAATTCTCCTACAAAAAAAGACGAAAATTCTACAAGTAAACTTAATAAAAATACTAAGCAAAATATCAAAAGGCGATTAAAACCTTTACCACCAAATCATCCAATCAGAATTAAATTAAAAACCAAAATGAAACGTACTGATTTTTTAAAAAATAATGAATCTGATGTTGTTTTTGATGAGCCCATAAAAATGTATGTCTCCCCTGAAGACATGTCTGCTGAGTCATCTTCTGGATCTGAAACAGAGTCTCCGCACTCCGTCCCTTAGTTTCTAGTTTTTCCTCTTCACTTTTAGCTCAGAATGGCTCTCTTTTCTTGGAATTGCCACGGTTTCAAAACCCACGTGCCTGATATTAGGGAGCTAGTCAACAAATTACATTCTGCTTGTTTTGCACTCCAGGAAACTCTTCTGGACGAGTGCAAAATCTCAAAGGTTCGGCGTTTTAGTTGCTACCGAAAAGATCGCGTGAATGGCGTCAGGGCATCCGGTGGTGTAGCCCTTTTTGTCTCCCATGACTACCCGTCCTCTCAGATTACCCTCCAAACCGACCTTCAAGCTATTGCTGTTCGTATTCACACCCATTCTCTGATAACAGTTTGTAATGTTTATTTATCACCCAAAGAAAATATATCGCAGACCTCACTCAATAACTTAATTAGTCAGATACCTGAGCCCTATATAATACTTGGTGATTTCAATGGCCATAGCACCTTGTGGGGTAGTACCAACTCGAACAACCCCTCAGGGGGTTTACCTACTTTAGGTAAACACGGGTGTCGCAATCCCGAGGTACCCCAGCGAACTTTAATCTCTTTTTCCGTTTCCCCTCCTCTTGTCTTCTACTTTGTCCTTTCCCTTTCCTCCCTCGTTGTGGTTACCTCTTCGGAGGTGAGGGCTTTTCTCGTGATGCTATGTTCCGTCCTGAACATAGCCTCTCGCGAACTGTTAACTGCCCACGTGTTTCCCGTGCGTGGAGACCCGTGTCCCCGGAAATGAGGATCCTGGTAATTGAGGGGATTCCCCGTGGGGGAAATCATCATTATGGAATTTCTATTTTGGCGGGGAGTTTCCAACACTTTGCTTTGGCCTCGGCTTCGTGTAAACGGGAGGTACATATTGGTCCACATGTACCAATCGGCTGGTCGGTTTTCGGCTCGGACTAAGTGATCGGCGTACTTTCTGGGCTGTGTGTTTCAGAAGTACCTGTGATCGTATAGATCCCGGCTAGCACTGGTGCAGATTTCTGCATCCCCTTGTTGGGTTCCGTGGTGGGTGGTGACATTGGGATCCGAAGTAAATTTTTGCTATTATGGGTTCTCAAAACGCTCCAAACTTCTCTCCCTCCACTGGAGAGCACATTGTAAGCAACAAAGCTCATTTCTTTATTCTTAAAAATAACGCAGATGGAAGTTTCAGCTCTATTTCTCCATTCCTCATACATAAAACTATACAGTCCGTAATTGGTGAGGTTGAATCTATCAAAAAACTCAAATCTGGTGATCTACTTGTACAAGTGTCGTCTCCTACGCAAGCTAAGTCTTTATTTTCCAGTAATACTGCCGCATAAAGTAACTTAGCCAACTAGCTAAGTGGCCGAATGGTCAAAGCACGCGATCCAGACCCGGAGATTGCGGGTTCGATGCTTGACATGGCAGTTTATCCAAAGTACGGATTTTTGGTTTGAAAATATTGTTTATTGTTTCCTTATGTTCTTGAATATTCTAGATCTTTCTTTGATATGTAAATTAGTTATTTCTCGAATGTTCTGTTCGGGTATAAAAGCTGATACCCCCTAGTTGTAGGCAACTTCTCGATCTTGTAAAGTTGCGAGTTGCTACTTAGCTTCAATAAATTCTTCTGTTACGTTAAACGGTGTGTTCATTCGCATCTTCGTGACAAATTTGGTGGAGGCGCCGGGTAACGATTTCGCCATTGTGGATAATTCTGACAGTGTTCGCAGAAGTCTCCGTTTAAGAGGATTACCTCCGGAATTTGGCCTTTACATCCCAGAAAAAAGAAAGAAGCAGATAATGCCCGAAGATACAAAGCCTGTCTTGGTAACTCCTACCTACTCACCTATAAGGAACCCCTCAACCTTCCATGGGGAGCCTGGAGACGACCCTCGGAAATGGCTTGCGGAATACGATCGGGTGGCCAAGTTCAACAATTGGGATGAAATGATGTGTCTCGCAAATGTCTATTTTTTCCTAGACGGTACGGCCAAGCAATGGTACCTAAATAATGAAGATATCTTGGACTCCTGGGGCGCCTTCAAAAAGGGTTTAAATGAACTTTTGGGCGATCGCCACAGGTACACTAAAAAGGCCGAAGAGCAACTGAAATGTAGGGCTCAAAGGGCCGGAGAGAGTACGCAGTCCTACATTCAGAGTGTATTAGGGATTTGTCAAGAAGTCAATCCTTCAATGTCCGACGACGAGAAAGTGTCTCACTTAATGAAAGGCGTTGCCGAAGATATGTACCAAGTGCTCCTAATCAAAGATGTGAAGACTACGGCTGACTTCATCAAGTGGTGTAACTACATTGAAGACATGAGGCAAAAAAGAATTGGCCGAAAATTTGAGCGACTACCAAACGTCGTACCAGTTGCAGCCATGGAGGACGAGACCGATTTAGTATCTCTTATCCGTAGAATTGTACGCGAAGAGATTAATCGAGTAGTAAATCAAGTAGACGAGTTGCCGGACCCCTATTCCCAGCCGCTACAGACCGTCGTCCAAGACGAAGTCGAAAAAGCTTTGGCGCCAGTGGTCACAAAGTCTGCAGACGCCCAACGACGTCCCACGTATGCAGCCGCTATAACGAGGAAAGCCAGAAGTCCTGTACAGAGATCAGTACCCCAGCCCAGGAAAACGGACCTATGGAGAACGACCGACAACAGGCCAGTATGTTTCCACTGTGGACGCCCTGGACACGTCGTACGCTATTGCCGTGAGAGGAAGGCCGTTTTTGACGATTATCGAGCCCGCCGACAGAACTTCGATGACATTGAAGATGAGTTTCGCCGACCAAGCTTCGAACGCCGTTCGTTTCCTAGTCCTACTAGAGGCCGATCACCAACCCGTCGTTCCCGATCACCGTCGCCATATCGTCGATCAGGTCAATATCCAAGCCGTAGAAACGAGGAAAACTAAGCACAGCGACCTTTCGAGGAGGTGAGGCCGCATGTAATGAAAATCCTCCATCGGCCGCAAGGATGACGGGTAACCACCTCGACGTTCTAGTAGATAATCAACCGATCCGTGCTCTAGTAGATTCTGGAGCCTCCTTTTCTGTCGTCTCCGATAAGTTTCGTCGATACTTAAAGAAAGTTATGTTCGCTGAAGTCAAGAACACTATGCTGAAAATCGCAAATAGGCCACTAGGAAAATGTGTTCTGCGTGTCGTGATAAATAGACGAGAGCTGCCTGTTGAATTCATCGTCCTACAGCATTGTAGTCACGACGTAATCCTCGGCTGGGACTTTTTGGAAGCTTCTCAAGCTGTGATAGACTGTGGCAGAAGTGAACTGTTGTTAGAAGATACTGGCCAAGAAACCAAAGCACTAGACGCTTGGAAGGTGTATGCCACGAAGGACTACAGGCTTAAGCCACGCTCAATGACGAGAATAGCAGTATCAGGACTAGATGTCGGAAGAAACATAAGCGTAATTTTGGACGGCAATAGACACTTGCTGCTCGAAAGAAACCTTGCCATACCATCTATGGTATCCTTATACCATAATGGACGAAGTGAAAATTTGGATTGCCAACATGCAAGTGAAAGATCAAGTCATTCCTAAAGGAATGTACGTAGGCGAAGCTGAGCTATTGGATGAAGGACATATATGCGAGATTGCGGAAACAACAGAAAGTACTAGTACTCTACAGGACCCGACGACTTCCAATATAGATTATACCAAGATGATATCCCCTGAGTTGAGCAGCGAAAGAAAACGCAAATTAGTCGAGCTTCTACAAGCCTTTCCGGGAATCTTTACAAAAGCTAACAGGTCGACAGCCGCAAAGACAAATGTGAAACACAGGATCAATACGGGTGACCATGCTCCAATCTACCAAAGGGCTTACCGAGTTTCACCGACTGAAAGAAGCATAATTAGAGAAGAGGTTCAGAAAATGCTTGACCAAGGTATTGTCCAGCCATCTGAGAGTCCATGGTCATCTCCTGTGGTACTGATAAGAAAAAAAGATGGTAGCTGGCGTTTTTGCGTGGACTATCGCAAACTGAATAGAATAACGAAGAAGGATGTTTATCCTCTGCCCCGTATTGACGATACTCTAGACTGTTTAAAAGGCTCAAAGTTCTTTTCTTCCATGGATCTCCGATCTGGTTACTGGCAGATAGAAGTGGATGAAGCGGATCGTGAAAAGACTGCCTTTATTACTCCAGAAGGGTTATACGAATTTAAAGTCATGCCGTTTGGACTTTGCAATGCACCTGCAACTTTTGAAAGAATGATGGATAATTTGCTACGCCATCTTAAATGGACTATGTGCCTATGTTACTTGGACGACATAGTAGTTTTCTCAGAAAGTTACGAAGACCACCTTATCCGATTAAGGACAGTTCTGAAATGCATTCAAGAAGCTGGACTCATACTTAACTCCAAGAAGTGCCTTTTTGCTGCTCAAGAAGTAAAAATCCTAGGCCATCTCGTATCCAGTAGCGGTGTCCGTCCAGATCCTGACAAAGTGAAAGCTGTGACCAATTTCCCTACTCCACAGAACTTACATGACGTACGAAGCTTTCTTGGGCTTTGCTCCTACTTCAGAAGGTTCATTAAGGGCTTTTGCTATCTTGCCGAGCCCCTTCAGGTGCTGCTGAAAGGCGATGCGAAATTTCATTGGGGTTCTAAAGAGGTAGAGGCTTTTGACAACCTGAAGAAAGCGCTTACATCTGATCCAGTATTGGGGATATTCGACGAAAGATGTCCTACAGAAATTCATACAGACGCCAGCGGATATGGTATTGGAGCAGTTCTGATTCAAATTCAGAATGAAGTCGAGAAGGTCATAGCCTACGCCTCTAGGACCCTGACAAAGGCTGAAAAAATATTATTCTACTACAGAACGGGAATGCCTTGCTGTCGTATGGGCTATCAATAAATTCCGGCCATACCTGTTTGGAAGACATTTTACGGTTGTAACAGATCACCATTCATTGTGCTGGCTTATGAATCTCAAGGATCCCTCAGGCCGACTGGCAAGGTGGGCTCTTCGACTCCAAGAACATAATTTTTCAGTAAAATACAAATCGGGTAGGAAGCATAACGATGCCGACGCTCTCTCGAGGAATCCAGTAGACGAAGAGACTGAGACGCAAGATCAATTTTTAGCAGTAACTACTAGTATAGACCTCGCTGTCGAGCAGAAGAAAGATCCAGACATAGCAAAAATGATCCTTCCGAAGATCGGATCATCCACCGAAAGGCAATTTGAGTTAATTGATGGAGTCCTATGCAGAAAGAATTTTGATCCAGCTGGAAAGACATGGTTGCCCGTCATTCCCAAACATCTACGTGCAGACATACTTAAACATTTTCACGACGCGCCTACCGCAGGGCATCTAGGCTTTGCAAAAACGTACGACAGGATCCGGAAAAGATTTTATTGGCCTGGAATGTACCGAAATGTTGTTAGATATGTCATGCACTGCCGAGATTGCCAAAGGAAAAAATCAGTTACACAACTACCACCTGGACGCCTGGTTTCAATCCCTCCTGCTGTCGCCCCATTTCATCGAATTGGGATAGATCTGCTTGGGAGATTTCCTAAATCTGCCCATGGTAATAAGTGGATCGCAGTATGCACCGATTATTGTACCCGCTATGCAATAACTAAAGCTTTACCAACTGCTGAAGCCGAAGAAGTAGCCAAGTTCCTGCTCGAAGAGATTCTTCTAAAACATGGAGCTCCTCGAGTCATTATTACAGATCGTGGTGCCGTTTTTCAATCCAGACTTGTTTCCGCTCTCGTCGAATTGTGTAATATCGATCATCGCATGACGACGGCCTATCATCCCCAGACAAATGGTTTGACGGAGAGCCTTAACAAAACTCTAGCCGATATGCTGTCCATGTATGTTAACACCGAACAAAAAAACTGGGACGAAATTCTACCATTTGTGACGTTCGCCTATAACACTGCTAAGCAGGAGACAACAGGATTCACACCGTTCTACCTAGTTCATGGACGTGAAGCCGAAACGACTCTGGACACGATGTTTCCATTCTGCCCTGATGATGCAACTAACGATTACATAGCCAAGACTATTTCCAGAGCAGAAGAGTTGAGACAGTTGGCTCGAACGCATACTCTGAGAGCGCAAGATAAAGACCGTCGACGTTATGACTCCAAGCACCGAATGGTGTCTTATAGTCCTGGAGACCTCGTATGGGTTTATACCCCGGTCCGAAAGGTCGGTCTTTCAGAGAAGCTCTTAAGGAGGTATTTCGGTCCCTATCAAGTGTTGCGCCGTCTATCCGACGTTACCTATGAAGTGCAAGATTTCGATCCTTCCTCCCGAAAAAGAAAACCAAAAGACGTTGTCCATGTTTTACGTATGAAGCCGTACCATGATCCGACGAAGCAGACCGAAAGTGAAGATGGACGTAATCCATGTGTCGTCCTTCCGGAAGAGAGGTCAAAAGAAATTTACAAGGGACCTGTGACACGCTCCAGATCTAAATAGCAGCGAGACGCTGTCTTTTTGAGATGGGAGCAATGCCGCATAAAGTAACTTAGCCAGCTAGCTAAGTGGCCGAATGGTCAAAGCACGCGATCCAGACCCGGAGATTGTGGGTTCGATGCTTGACATGGCAGTTTATCCAAAGTACGGATTTTTAATTTAAAAATATTGTTTATTGTTTCCTTATGTTCTTGAATATTCTAGATCTTTCTTTGATATGTAAATTAGTTATTTCTCGAATGTTCTGTTCGGGTATAAAAGCTGATACCCACTAGTTGTAGGCAACTTCTCGGTCTTGTAAAGTTGCGAGTTGCTACTTAGCTTCAATAAATTCTTCTGTTACGTTAAACGGTGTGTTCATTCGAATCTTCGTGACAATACTTTAGGCCCGTTTTCAGTTTCTGTTTCCCCGCATGGTTCGCTAAACTTTTCAAAAGGTGTTATATCTGAGTCTGATTTGTATAATGTCCCAGAGGATGAGATCTTGGAAAATCTGAAAAGTCAAGGTGTTGTCGCGGTCCGTCGAATAACTATTCGTCGCAACGGGCAAACAATTAAAACTAAACATCTTATTCTAACTTTTGATAGTCCTAAAATCCCCTCTAATTTATACGCTGCTTATCTAAAATGTACCGTCCGCCCTTACATTCCTAACCCTCTTCGTTGTTTCCAGTGTCAGCGATTTGGACATTCCAAGCTGTCGTGTCGTGGGTCCGCTACCTGTGCACGTTGTGCAGAAGTCGGCCACGACTCCATGAACTGTGATAAAACACCTTTATGCGTGAACTGCAAAGGTGCTCATCCTTCTTTCTCTCGTGTTTGTCCATCCTGGCAATTTGAAAAAGAAGTGCAAAATTTAAAAAAAAAACAATATTTCATACCCGGAAGCCCGAAAAATAAATACATCTCGTTGTCCAAAGCCTGGAGTTTCCTTCTCCTCTGTGGTCAGCTCGAAATCTATGAAATCATGTGGTACTCAAACGGATATATCCCAGTGTAAAATCATTAATAAAGCTTCCGTTACAGAAATTTCATCCAAGCAATTACCTCCCGTAAATACACCATCTTTGCTTTCTATTCACAAACCAGATTTACAGATTCGTAAAAACATACATGAATCGCACAAGCAGACTAACAGCAATAGTAAAAATCCTTCTGACATCCGAAATACCAGTTTGAATGTACCAGCCTCGTCTAAGCATAAAGGAACTACTAAGAAAAAAACTATTGTAAATAAAAATCAAACTAAAGCACAAACTGTAGCAGGTAAAAAGAAACTATCGCGAATAGATTTTCTGAAACATCGTCCTATCCTGGAAAATCTCGTCCCTACTGAAGACGATTCCCTAAAAATGTACGTGTCACCGGAGGATGACATGTCTACTAGCAGCGGTTCTGAGACGGACACGCCATCCGCTTCTCCTCAGTGCTAACCGTTTTTTTTCCCTTTTCTCTTTTTTTATAATGGCTTTAATTACCTGGAACTGCCATGGTTTCCACCACCACACCTCCGATCACAGGGATCTGATTAATCACTATCACCCTATATGTATTGCACTGCAGGAGACGTTCCTGCATACAGCAAAAGAAGCAAAGCTAAGATATTTCACCACTTTAAGGAAAGATCACATGGAAGGTGACAGGCCATCCGGCGGTGTGGCTCTGTTCATCGCCCAAGACTATCCTTGTGCTCCCATCACTTTGCAAACTGACTTACAAGCTGTTGCTGTCAGGATTCACATCCATTCAAGTATTACCATTTGCAGTCTGTACCTCCCCCCATCCGTTGCAATAGATCAAAAGTCTCTAAATAATCTGATTTCTCAGCTTCCTAAACCTTTCATTATTCTTGGTGACATTAATGGTCACAATCCTCTTTGGGGTAGTCCAAATATAAATGTGGTGGCCCCGAGAATATTACAGCCTATTTATTAAAAGTTTAACTTAAGTAACAGTTCGGAACCTACCACAAGTCTTAACTCGTGACCCGATAACTGTATATCTTGTCTTAACAAAATCTATACCAAGACAGGAAAAAACTTGAGGTATGATAAAATACACAATTTATTACGCTATACAAGTATACTCAGATTTTCCACAGTTTGTGTGAGCGTTTGAAACATAAATTGCAAAAATGAAATACGTAATATGCCAGCGTTCGGAGGTTCGGTGTGCAATACCTGCGCTGGATCAGCAGCAAGGCCTTCCTCGAATCTATGGGTTGCTAGCGAGAGTAGCTTACGACATCAAAGACGAAGGTCTGAAACCTTATTCAGAGCCACAGAAATCAGGGAGAAGACAACGTTGAACACTTCAGCAGCACTCGACCAGGAGATCCTTCCGCAAAGGTCAGGCACGAGAAGTCAGTCAAGCCAGCCAGCAACGCTCTCCCAAACGAAGGGAATTCCTCCGCTTATATGCAGTCGTGCATGCGCAGGCGATCACGCTTGGAATTTGCATAGGAGTCTGCATCTTCTTCGCACAACCGCCACATAAATCAGCGTGGCAAACAAATAGAGCAGTTAATCCAAGACCATCGCTTCTGAATACCAATGAAATTACCTATTTTCATTCTCCGAATAGAACCTACCATCACCTTGACTTAGCCATATGTTCTCCGCAGCAATACCCTTTCTGGAACCTCAAAGTCGACTCTGACCTCCACAATAGCGACCATTTCCCCATTATCCTTACAGGCATTTCCCATATTAAGCCTAATCAGCGTTCCCCTCTATATATTTTTGATATCGCTGATTGGAATTTATTTAGCAGTCTAGCAAAAATAACTAAAGATATGGTAGAAAATAGGACTATCGATGAAGCCGTCGAACTTGTAACAAATATTATTATTCATGCCGCAGACTCTTCAATTCGAAAATCTCTTGGTAGCTATCGCCGACAGACAAAGCCGTGGTGGAACCAGGAATGCCAAAATGCTTACAGAGCTCAAAGACGGGCCTGGAATAATTTTAAAAGATATCCTACTACGAAAAACTTTCTGATTTACAAAAAATACAAAGCCATCTTCCGACGGAGTTTAAGACGCAGCCAAAAGGATTCTTGGGCCAGATATGTCAGTAGCATAACTACTTCTACCTCTAGTAAAATTATGTGGGATAAAGTGAGACGCAGCTCTGGGGTCTATCCTAACAATCAAATTCACATCCTTGAAATCAATAACCAAAATATATCTTCCTTAAATGACATTTCAAACGCCATTGCTTCTACTTTTGCTTTTATTTCCTCAAAGACCAATTACTCGTCATCTTTTATGAAACACAGAACTTTAATAGAAAAAAACAAAATAAACTTCCACACTAAACGCTTTTTTCCGTACAATAGTGATCTTACTGAACTTGAATTACATAGAGCTCTCCAGAATACCTCTAATTCTTCTGCCGGTCCGGATAATATTTCTTATTGTATGATAAAAAATTTATCACCCACATCTCTCTCCAACCTCTTATTTCTTTTCAATAGAATCTGGCACGAACATACTTACCCGACTTCCTGGAGAATGGCTATCATCATTCCCATCCTGAAGCCTAAAAAAGACCCAAAGAATCCGCTAAACTACCGCCCAATTGCTCTCACTAGCTGTCTTAGTAAAACTTTGGAGAAAATTATTAGTGCTCGTCTTAATTATTACCTCGAAGTTCATAAGTGCTTATCTCTGAACCAAAGTGGTTTCCGTCGTGGTAGGAGTACCATTGACAACATTGTTGATCTTGAAAGTAAAATACGGAACGCCTTTGTGAAGCGTCATCACATGGTGTCAATTTTCTTCGACATAGAGAAAGCGTATGACCGTACCTGGCGTTACGGGATACTGCAACAATTATACAGTTACGACATGAGGGGAAACCTGCCTATTTTTATTGAAAATTTTTTATCTTTACGTAATTTTAAAGTTCGGGTTGGAAATTGTTATTCAAATATTTTTACGCAAGAAGAAGGGGTCCCTCAGGGCAGCGTTCTTAGTGTTCATTTATTCATCATCGCAATTAATAACATTCTTAATGTAATACCGCCATCAGTTAAAGCGAATCTTTATGTAGACGATCTTCACATCTCTTGTGATGGCGTCGACATGCGTTTCATTGAACGGCAACTTCAGGCATCCGTCAACAAAATTGTGAATTGGGCTGATCGTAAGGGTTTTAGGTTTTCTGCGACAAAAAGCTGCGCAGTCCATTTCTGTAGGAAACGGGGTATTCATCCTGATCCTGTTATTCAAATGGAAGGGCAAAATATAAAAATCTTGAAAGAAATAAAATTCTTGGGCGTGATCTTCGATAACAGGCTAACTTTTGAACCCCACATCATCCATCTGCGTAAGAATGCGAGAGATCACTTAACATCTTGCGTGTCCTTTCTAATACTTTTTGGGGGCAGACAGGACCTCTCTTTTAAAAATTTACCGTTGTCTTATCCGCTCTAAGCTCGATTATGGCTCAGTTGTGTACGGTTCTGCCAGTAAGTCCATCCTTCAAAAACTTAACATCATTCATCATTCAGCTCTTCGATTATGCTCTGGTGCATTCCGTACGTCCCCGGTTGAAAGTCTCTACGCCGACTGTTGTGAGGCGCCACTGAAACTAAGACGCGAAATTTTAGCGTCCCAATATTATTTTAGAATTTTATGTCGTCCAAATCACCCGTTAACAAATTTTACTTTGAATCCCTACTTAAGCCGTCTTTATCGAGCCAGAACTTCTTGCACTCCTCCATTCCATACAAGAATGATTTCTATTTTAACTGCACATAATATAAGCGATTTTAAGATTCTCATTCCTGAATCTTTACCTCCACCTTGGGAAACTTCAAATTTTATGTTTTTAAATCCTTTTAAACAATTTAACAAAGCTTCTACTGCTGATATTGTTTTTAAACATCTTTTTAATTATCATAGACTTTCATATCATAATTATATTCCTATTTTTACCGATGGATCAAAATCTGACGATTATGTTGGCTGTGCATATGCAATAGATAATGATATTTATAGCTATAAACTGAATTCTTGTTTTTCAATTTACTCTGCTGAACTGATCGCTATTTTTAAGGCTTTGGAGGAATTAATTCATTACAAAAGTAACAAATTCATTTTATATACCGACTCTTTGAGCTCTCTACACTCTTTATCTACTGTACATAACAATAGTCACCCACTGATTTTATATATTTACAAGATTTTAAGCATCCTTGTCTCGAAGGGTTTTTCAATCCTCTTTTGTTGGGTTCCTTCTCATGTGGGAATTATGGGTAACGATCTCGTGGATCGTGCTGCAAAATTGGCTGTTGATCCCCTTGACATTGCTATCCCTTACTGCGACTTGAAGAATCATATCAAATATAGCACTAAACGAAATTGGCAAGAATCGTGGGACCATCTAGTTGATAATAAATTGCATTTAGTTAAGCCTATTATCAGTCAATGGCCCCCTCAAAATACGAGAAAATGGGATGTTATCTTAACCCGTCTGCGTATTGGCCACACCCGGTTTACCCACTGTCACCTCCTTCTCGGTGATCCTGCTCCAATCTGTAAAGCCTGCAAGGTCAATATGACCGTCAAACATATTCTAATTGACTGTCAGAATTTTGATATCCTTCGCCGTCGGTACTTTTCTCAAAATATCAGTATCCGTGATCTTATTGGTATGTCACCTCATCCTAATCTTTGTAAATTTCTTACCGATATCGGTTTTTATAATCATATTTGATGGTTTACTCATCTTTTATCACCAATCAGTTTTAACCTTTTCACTTTGTTCTTAGCAATTTTCTCTTTTCTCTTTTAATTTTTTACAAGTTTGTATCATTATCGTATGTTGATTTGTCGTTAATAACCACCTTTAAACCTTTTTACCATGTGTTTGGCACAATATGTCCCTAGAGGATTCAGTGCCATAAAGCATTAACCAACCAACCAACCAAGTCGAATGACTTCGTTGGTTGTGCCTACGTAATAGCTAATGATATTTATAGCCACAAACTGCATCCGTCCCTGTCTATTTTTTCCGCTGCGATAATAGCTATTTGCCTGGCTCTTGAAAAATTGGTGTATTACAACGGGTACAATTTTATTATTTACACTGATTCTCTCAGCGTGTTACTTTCTTTAACTTTTCCTAACCATCAGAGTCATCCACTCATCTTACATCTAATAAACATATATAAGAAAAAGATTTTGACGGGTTACTACATCATGTTTTGTTGGGTTCCCCCGCATGTTGGTATTTCTGGAAATGAGCTAGCAGATAAAGCTGCGAGTTCCGCTACCAACCTTCTCCACTTCCACTTACCGTACCCTGACATCAAGAAGTATGTGGTGAATTTAGCAAGGGAAAAATGGCAATATACTTGGAACCAACAGATTCACTAAACTTTATGCAATAAACTTTATGCTGTAAAACCTGAGCTATCACTCTGGCCTTCAGTACCCTCCAGGAAGCATGACGTCATTCTTACTCGTCTTCGTATCGGGCATACTCGCTTTACCCATCGTCACCTATTGCTCGGGGAACCTGCCCCTGTTTGCAAACTTTGTAAAATACCCGTGACTGTAAAACACATTCTAACAGAGTGTCCAAGTTTTTACCGCCATCGTGTTTATCATTTTAAATCTCATTCTATATCCCTAAGTTCATTACTTCACGATCCACCTCATGTGAATCTTTTTAACTTTTTAAAAGATATTGGTTTTTATGTATATATTTAAGGTTATTAATTCATCGCTTTTATTTATACACTGTCATTACATATTTTTACTATTATCTTCTGACATTCTTTTAGCCCTGCTATTTTTTTTAACTTGTTGTTTATTGTAGTCGTTTAGATCTTAACTACTTGTTTGGCACAATATGTCACAAGAGGATTCAGTGCCAATAAGCCCTATAAAACCAACCAACCTGACAATTTTGTGGGCTGTGCCTATATTATCGATAAGCAAGCTTGTAGTTTCCGTTTGGATCCAGCCTTCTCTATTTTCTCTGCGGTGATTTTAGCATTTTAAAAGCTTTGCAAAGTTTGGATGGACACAGAAAGAACTATATTATTTATTCGGATTCATTGAGCACTTTACACTCATTGTCTTCGCATAATCCTCGCAGTAATCCTGTCATCTTTAAGGTTTTAAGTATTCTAAAAAATCTCACCTCGTCTGGCTTTTCTATATATTTTTGCTGGGTACCTTCACATGTTGGGATTGAGGGGAATGAAAGAGCAGACAAAGCTGCTAAGTCTGCAAGTAAATTTTTACACTTCGACTTGCCTTATTGTGATGCAAAGTACCATGTCGTGAAAAGTTTTTATAAAACAATGGCAATTAGAATGGGACCATATTGAAAATAATAAACTTCGCTCAATTAAATCTAGCATTAGTCTTTGGCCTGCTCATCCATCCAGAAAGCGTGATGTAATTCTTACCCGTCTTCGCATCGGACATACCCGCTTCACTCACTGTCATTTAATTTTAGGAGAGAATGCGCCCATTTGTAATCATTGCAACAGTCCTATGACCGTGAAGCATATACTTGTTGAGTGTCCTGTGTTTGCCAACCAGCGTTTGTACAATTTTTCTTTTAATAATATACATTTAAGTGATATTTTAAACTCTGTTCCGCATCCAAACATTTTTACATTCTTAAAAGTTATAGGTTTTTATCCTCATATTTGATTATGTAAATTTAACTTTTTATGACGTCTACTTTTTTAATATCTTTTGTATTGTTGTTTACTACTGCCGAAATTGTTGCTGTTTGATATTTTGTGGTTGTTAGTATTTATTCTCTACATACCATTTTCTGACTAAATTTTGCACTTATATTCTATATCTTATGTCTGGCACATTATGTCCTTATAGGATCCAGTGCCATAAAGCCCTATATACCACCACCACCGCCAGGAGACTTTTTCGGTAACGAAAATTCAATAAAAGACAATGAACAAATCATCCAAAGCCTATGAGAAGTTTTCGCAGAATTTCAGCCTACGCCAACTAATTCGCATCATGCTGTAAAAACTTTTGTTTCGCAAGATTTTAAGACTTGCACCCATGTGTTTGTCCGAAAGGATGGACTGCGAAAAAGCCTGCAACTACCATACGACGGACCATTTCCTGTTGTGGAAAGAGCAAATAAGTTTTTTAAACTTCAAATACATGGAAAGACTGTTACAATTTCACTGGACCTATTAAAACCAGCATACTTCGTGAACTGTGAACCTTACGAACCTGTGCCTACAACCTACGACAACCCCTCTAGTGTGATTCACTGACGTAGCACTCGTGCTGGACGAACTGTTCGTTTCCCAGAGCACCTAAAAGACTACGTCCATTAATAATTTTTTTTAATGTTTTCATTAGTTTTATTTAGAATCTCTCATCGTTATCCCTGGGAAGGGGGTACTGAGGTGCTTTCCCTGACGGACGACAGATGGCGCGGTGAGCGTGGAATAAAAAAGGACTGACGTTTTCGGTTGTACGATCGTCGTTCGATCATGAATAAATTTCTTAAATGTTTTTCGTTAAATAAAATAATTTTTGTGTGTGTCAACATCGCTTAACTGATTTAGTCATCTAGTGAGATGAAGTTTTTTAGTCATTTAATGTAACCTCTCAAATCTAAAATATTACTTCTGAATTCGGAATTAAAGTAGTGACGAACTTCGGAGTTGGAACAATTATGTTATGATCATGCAATTATAACACACTGTTAAGGGTGTGACACATCCTACGACTGTTATCGCTTTTTCTATAAAGTATTTAATGTTTCAAATATATATTTTTTCATGAAGGAAATGCACCAAGTAAGCATTTTGAAAAAATGAAAGAATTTCAGTTTCTTGTTTACATGTTTAAAAATTTATAAATATGCTGTTACGGGTGTGACGGTCATTTTATCTGGTATTATACATAGGTTCACAATTACCAATTTTTCAGCGAATAGGTAATATCTAAGAGTCATTAAAAATTTACACATAAAAGTTAGATAGCTTAACGATTCTCCACTTGTATTTTTCGTTTTTTAAAGCATATTTTTACCCACATATTTATTTTTTTCTTCATGTTTTGGTGGTTTTACTTGTCTTCATTACTGTGCATTTGTTTATTTTTTATAAAATTGCTTCTATAGCATCTTTTTACTTTTTATACAAGAACTTCATCGCTACTGCTATTGTTATTTTCTGATTAGTGATTTATGTAATAAAGTTCTTGGTCTTAATTGGCTCCTAAATTTGTTTTTTCACCTTTTGTATGACACAATATGTCCCAAGGGTTTTTTCAGTGCCACTAAACTCAAAACCAACCAAACCATCACTAGTCGGTACCAAATTTAATACAAGCTTTCGTAGAGAAAGTCCTATAATATATTTGATTTGTTTTTGAATAATTTATTTTGATGTATGGAGGATAAACAGACCGAAACAACTTTTTATTAAGGCGAAAAAAATTATTAAACTTTCGATGCCAGATGAATCTCTCGTTCATTTGAAATTTTAGGTATAGACCTTTCTGATACCGTAAGACAGGTGCATCGGGTCGATACTGGCTCGGATAGTATGGAAAAAACCCTGAATAATTCTTTGAAATAAGTAACGTCAAATATATTCTAAAATGGTATTAAATTCCTTCAGATACGTCCCAGACGTTAAGATTCATATTTTAAACACTATAGGTCACGGTTTATCTACCCGAAGTATGGCACTTACATATTGAGTTTTCCGGGAATAATTTTATTTTATTTTATATTATCACGTTGTTTAATTACATAATTTATATTTAACATTAAACTTAATCCTCGATTTGTGTTTTCCCCCTCAGGGGGTTCACTTTCTTTAAGTGAACACGGGCTTCACGACCCCGAGGTTTCCCCAGTGTCTTTTTTCTCCCTCCGTGGGGCTTGCTACCTCTTGGCAGGCGTGGGTGTCGCGTCCCCAGTGTACCCTAGCGCTCTTTTCCCTTTTTCCCTTCTTTCTGTCCTTTTTGTGTTGTCCTTCCTCTTTTTTCTGAACCTGTCTCTTTTCCCTCCCTCTGGAGTTCTTTCTAACACTTTTTTGTTTCGGTTTTCTGTACTAATCTGGTGTATTTAGTTTTGTTCCTACTGTTAAAAAAAATAAAAATAAAAATAAAAAATTTAAAAAAATAAAAAAGAAGAAAAAAAAATTTTGTGTTGTGCTTTCTGTCCCCTTCGGAGCCTTCACTGTATCAATACCGATCTCCGCCCATCCAACCTCGACTTTACTGGGTCCTGTACCACTCTTCGGCCTCTCCCGCAAAGGATACCGTTTGGGCTCGGGAACGGACCCTGTTGGGGTTGTCCCCTCGGGGGGTTCACTTTCTTTAAGTGAACACAGGCTTCACGACCCCGAGGTTCCCCAGTGTCTTTTGCTTTCTCCCTCCGTGGGGCTTGCTACCTTTTGGCAAGCGTGGGTGTCGCGTCCCTAGTGTCCCATAGCGCTCCTTCTCTCTTTCCTCTCTCCCTTCGTTAATATTTGCCCTTTTTTTCCTTTTTCCTGCAAACTATTTTTTTTCACAAAAGAATTAAAATTTAAAAAAAAAATTAAAAATTGGAAAAATTAAAAAAAAAATTGTGCTATCTGTCCTTCTAACCTGGCGGCGTATCAACACCGATCTGGTGTTTTTTGACTTGTCCACTTTATGGGTCCTAGTACCACTCTTCGGCCTCTGCCGTGAGGTACACCGTTTGGGCTAGGGAACGGATTCATGTGGACTTGGGGGGAAACGCCGGAGGAGTCGCGTGCTTCGTCTGGAATGGCTTTCAGAACCGTTCTGCCTAAAACGGTCCCAGAGGTTGTGTCCCTTGGTGCGTTTGTCTGGTCGGCGGGGACTCCGCCCATAATGTGAAATCCTCCTCTAGCTTCTGCTGTGGACCGTGCACCTGGTGCACGTTATGGGGGACTTCCTGTTGCTCAGTTCGCGTAGACACCGTAGTTTACACTTTACGCGTTAGAAAAGTGTGGGGAAGCGAGGTCTGGCGGGGGCCTCGTGGAACTGGAAGTAATCCGTGTTTTTTTTTACATTATGGAGCAAGCTAAAGAGAATTCGTATTTGCCTACGGGCGCTAGTTCTCAGCCTGCTTCAACTGCTTTTCCGTCTAATGGTATTTCATGGGCGGAAGAAATGGAAAAGCACGATTGTGCTTCACATACTAATGAACGTTTTTTCCTAATTCAACCAAAACAAATGTCTTTTGAAAAAATTTCACCCTTTTTTAATCCAAAAAACAGTAAGCTCTATAGTTGGTAATGTAAAATCTATTAAGAAACTTCGTTCTGGAGACCTCCTCATTGAAGTCGCAAATAGCGCACAAGCTAAGAACATAAGAAAACTATCCCATTTCCAAAGCGTTTCCCGTCAGTGTTTCAGCTCACACTACTTTAAATTTTTCCCGTGGTGTCATCTCCGAATATGATCTTCTACACACATCCGAAACAGAAATAGTTGACAATCTAAAAGCCAGAATGTTTGTGCAGCTCGTCGAATAACCATTCGTCGAAACGAAACCACAATACCTACCAAACATATAATTCTAACATTTCAGACTCCTACCCTACCCAAATACATCACTGCTGGATACTTGAATTGCTCTGTCCGCCCTTATATCCCTAACCCGCTTCGTTGTTTTAATTGTCAAAGATTTGGACATTCCAAAATAGCCTGCCGTGGTTCTCTAGCTTGTGCGAGATGTTCCACTGTCGATCACGAAAGCGAGGCTTGCTCGGGCATTGCAAAATGCATAAACTGCCAAGGAGACCACCCCGCTTATTCCCGCTCATGCCCTAAATGGATCGCAGAAAAAGAAATTCAGACCTTGAGGGTAACCCAAAATATAAGTTATATCGAAGCAAGGAAACAAATAAATTCCCGTACTCCCAAAGTTGGAGTATCATATGCTGATACGACCGCTTTCCGTAAGCCCACAAAATCTATAGCCACCCAAACCGAAACTCCTATTTTCTATGCTCGTCCTCAACCTAATACCCAAACTGTACATGAACCCAACACCCCTACTCTGAAAACCGCAAATAATCCTTTACCTCCTCGGGATTCGCTACCTGAGAGCCGTTCCCAGAATATAAATATTAAAAAATCAAATAAAAAAAATAAATCAGATGCCAGTACCAGACGAAATAGTAAAATTACTCCTGTTTCAACACTCCCTGCCACTAAAACCTCATCCATAAAACGTAATGCAGTCTCAAAATCCACTAAATCTCTTTTAAAAGATTTCCAGAAAAATCCTACTCCGTCTGATAAACAAAATAATTATGAAACTGAAGAAGCTATAAAAGGTTATGTCTCCACCGGCGAAGAAATGTCGACGGATGGGTCAGAAACAGACCATTCTTCTGTTTTTATTTAATTTCATTTTTTTTCTTTTTTGTTGCTCTCCCGTCCTCTTGTTTTAATTATGGCGGTCATCTCATGGAACTGTCATGGCTTTAAAACGCACGTTTCCGACCTTCGGGACCTGGTCAATACATTTCATCCTGTGTGTATCGCTCTCCAGGAAACTTATCTTGACATGAGTAAAGTTGCCAAGCTCCGGCGTTACAGCACTATTAGAAAAGACTACACTAGTGGTGTAAATGTTTCTGGTGGTGTCGCCCTTCTCACCGCGCATGACTTTCCCTCATCTCCCATTTCTCTTAAAACACATCTGCAAGCTTTTGCTGCGAGAATTCACGTTAACTGTCTGATTACTGTTTGCAGCCTTTATCTCCCTCCGAAAACCTCTGTTGACCATATTACTTTAAATAATCTTGTTTGTGAACTTCCTCCCCCTTTTATAATTTTAGGTGATCTCAACGGCCATAACCCGCTGTGGGGAAGCCCTAATATAAATCGTCGTGGGAAACAAATTGAAAGACTCATCTCTGACCACAACCTTTGTTTATTCAATACTGACCAGAACACTTACTTCCATTTTCCTACCCAATCTTACCATGCACTTGATCTCGCTATTTGTTCACCCTCTCTCTTTCCTTTGTTTAACTTTAATGTTGATAATGACCTCCATAATAGTGACCATTTTCCCATCATTCTAAGGCACACCACTCACACCACTACCGTTCAAAGTATTCCGCATTATATAGTAGATAAAGCCAATTGGAAAATGTTTTCTAGTTCTGCTGAAATTCCTAATGTTGTCGTTGAAAACCTTTCCATCGAAGAGGCAGTTACTTCTGTAACTAAAATCATTATTAACGCCGCTGATAAGGCAATTCCTAAATCTTCTGGAAGCTGCTGTAAGCAAAGCAAGCCATGGTGGAATGATGACTGCCGCGTTGCTTATAGAGACAAGAGAAGAGCGTGGTGCACTTTTCGTCGCCGTCCTACTACCGAAAATTTAGTTACATTTAAGAGGTACAGAGGTGTGTTGAGGCGCACTTTGCGTCGCAGCCAGAGAGATTCGTGGAGAAAAATATATTAATAGCATATCTTCTGTCACTACCAAACAGCTATGGAACAAAGTAAAGCGTGCTTCCGGGTATTATTCCAACAATCAAATTCCAACTTTGAAATATGGCAATAACACTATCTCTTCTTTAAAAGATATAGCCAACACAATAGCCTTTACATTTTCGGATACCTGTTCCACTAATGGGTACAACCCCCAATTCATCAGAATAAAAACCAAAGCTGAAAAAAACCAAATAAATTTTCGTTCCAAAGTTTCTCTGCCTTACAATAGCAAATTTACCTTGTATGAACTACGTAAAGCCCTCGATAATACCCATAAAAGTTCTACCGGTCCTGATAATATTTCCTATTCTATGATAAAAAATCTGTCTCCGGCTTCTTTTAAATAACATTCTATACCTGTACAATAGAATCTGGCAAGAAAATACTTTTCCATCTTCTTGGAGAATGGCTATTGTCATCCCCATTTTGAAACCTGGCAAAGATCCCACGAATCCTCTGAGCTATCGCCCGATCGCTCTTACCAACTGTCTCTGTAAAATTTTAGAGAAAATGGTTAATGCTCGTTTGGTCTACTTTCTTGAAAGTAATTCCCTCCTTTCTAATCTTCAAAGTGGTTTTCGTCATGGTAGAAGTACCATAGATAATATCATGGACTTGGAGAGCAGAATTCGGAACGCTTTTGTTAGGAGAAACCATTTAGTCTCTATTTTTATTGACGTTGAAAAAGCGTATGATCGTACATGGAGATACGGTGTACTGCGCCAACTCTACAATTTCGACTTAAGGGGTAACCTGCCAAATTTTATCAGAAATTTTTTATATAGGCGTGATTTTAAAATCCGACTAGGTAACACTTTTTCGGACGTTTTTATACAAGAAGAGGGTGTACCTCAGGGTAGTGTTCTTAGCGTTACGCTTTTTAGTATCGCTATAGACAACATTTTAAAAGTTTTGCTGCTGTCTGTAAAAGGCAACCTATATGTTGATGACCTGCATATTTCCTGTGAAGGAGCTGATATGCGTTTTGTCACAAGACAACTACAAACTGCCATTAATAAGATCGTTAAATGGTCCGACGAGAACGGTTTTCAGATTTCGAAAACGAAGACTTGCGGTGTTCATTTTTGCCGGAAACGTGGTCTCCACCTGGACCCTGAAATTAGTATTGCGGGCAACACCATCAATATGGTTAATCAGGTAAAATTTCTAGGTATTACCTTTGACAGGAAACTTACCTTTTTACCCCACATTATGGACCTTCGGAAGAGATGTGAAAAATCATTAAATATTTTAAAAGTTCTCTCGAATACTTCATGGGGTGCCGATCGAGATTCCCTTTTAAGAATCTATTACGCTCTAATTCGTTCTAATTTGGACTATGGCTGCATAGTATACTGCTCTGCTAGGCAATCTGTCCTTAAAAAATTAAATGTTATTCACCACACCTCTCTCCGTTTATGTTCGGGATCATTTCGTACTTCTCCCGTCGAAAGTCTGTATGTGGACTCTTGTGAGGAAGCGCTGGAACTTAGACGCAAGATCCTATCTTGTTTTTATTATGTAAATATATCATCTTTGATCAATCATCCCCATCATAATCATAATTTTAATTCTTTTCTCACGCGTCTTTATCATGCAAGACCTTCTTGTACTCCACCCTTTCATTATAGAATTAAACAGATATTAAAGGACATTGATTTTAACATCACCAATATTCTCTCTAAGGATCCAGTAGCTCCATGGAATTGTCCTAACTCTACCTTTTTAAATCCTTTTAATAACTTTGACAAAAATTCAACTGCTGCTTTTATTTATACACAAATTTTTTATCATCATAGACAAAGTTATACTGAGGGTTCAAAATGTGATAATTTTGTAAGCTGTGATTATGTGATTGGGAACAATATTTATGCTTACAAGTTGCATCCCGCTATGTCCGTTTATTCTGCTGAGTGTATGGCTATTCTGAAAGGGTTAGAACATTTGTATAAATATAAGAAAGCCAAATATATTTTTTATTCTGACTCTATGAGTGTGTTGGAATCGCTGGGTTCATTGAACTGCAAGAGCCATCCTTTAGTTTTTAAAATTCTTCATCTCATCGAAAGCCTTCAATCGCTTGGTTTTAAGATCCTTTTCTGTTGGGTTCCGTCCCATGTGGGCATACAGGGAAATGAAACAGCTGATAGCGCTGCGAAGTCTGCTACTGATTTCCTCAACTTTCCTCTCCCTTGCAGTGATACTAAAAAGTACATTAAAAGTTGTTTTCATAAAATATGGCAGAAGGCATGGGACGAGAAGTCTGATAATAAACTGCATACTATCAAGCCGAATATAGAGAAATGGCGCACTCTTTCTTCTCGAAAACAGGATGTCATTCTCACTCGTCTCCGTATCGGACACACTCGGTACACACATCGCCATCTTTTGCTCGGTGACCAGCCACCTAAATGCAAACATTGCAAAGTTGACATGTCAGTTTAAACACGCCCTCGTAGACTGTCCTCTCTTCACTCATCATCGTCTTCATTTTTTTAACTGCTCTACACCTGATATCAAATATCTTTTAAATGCCTCGCCACATCCAAATATTTTTAGCTTTTTAAAATCTATTGGTTTTTATTCTCATATTTAGCGTTGTTTTACCTCATTCCCTTTTTTAATTATATACGTTTTCATCGTTTGTTTTTGTCCCACAATCGTTTTCTTTTCTTTTAATACTTTGAAATTAATTTTTAATTTGGAAAAAGGGAGTTAATGCATCCTTGTGTTTGGCACAATTTGTCCCAGGTGGATGTAGTGCCATTAAGCCCTACCAAACCAACCAACCTGTTGGGGTTGTGTCGGTGAAGAGGAGTGGCGTACTGTGTTGGTATTGGTTGAGGAACGTTCCCCTGAAACGGTCCCGGAGGTTGAAAACCCTTCGTCACGTGTATCTCTATGATGGGCGTAACGACGTATCGAGAAATCCTCCACAGCTGTGGACCCTGTGCACCAGGTGCACGTTACGGCCCGGCGTCTGTTATCTAGTAGCGGAGTTTTCCGGCGGTTACACTTTACACGTTAGGAAAGTGTGGAAGGCGGGGTCTGGCGGGGGCCCCGTTCAGACTGGAAGGAATCCGTGGTTTTTTTTTCATGATGGCTGCAACTAAGGAATATTTAGGTGCGGCTTCATGGGCTGATCGGTCAGAGAGTCTAATCGTTGACTCTCAAAAAAGCAACTTACGTTTTTTTATTATTAAACTAACAGAAGGTACTTTCGACAAAGTCTCCCCTTTCCTTATCCACAAATGCTTACAGTCAGCAATCGGTAATGTTAAATCTGTTAAAAAACTAAGATCAGGTGATTTACTAGTCGAAGCTGATTCCTCAGATCAAGCAATTAAACTCTCTACATGCTCCAAGCTTGGCCATCTGGCTGTATCTGTCACCCCTCATAGTACTCTAAATTTCTCACGTGATGTTATCTCAGAATCTGACCTAATTCTAGTTCCTGAAAATGAAATCCTCGAAAACCTTCGCGACCAAAAAGTATGCGCTGTCCGAAGGATAACTATTCGCCGTGATGGTAACAGTCTTCCCACAAAACATTTAATCTTAACTTTTAATACACCCATAATGCCATCCTATATAACAGCTGGATACTTACGATGTTCCGTTCGTCCTTACATCCCGAACCCACTCAGATGCTTTCAGTGCCAGCGTTTCGGACATTCGAAATTGTCTTGTCGCGGAAACCTCACCTGTGCACGTTGCTCTGAAGTTAGCCATGACAGTGATAATTGCACTAAATCACCTCTGTGTGTGAATTGCAAGGGGTCCCATCCCTCTTTCTCACGAACCTGCCCCTCTTGGCAGATTGAAAAAGAAATTTCAACTGTAAAAATTAATAAGAACATCACCTATCCTGAGGCAAGTAAACTTGTTATCGCTCGTTCGCCGAAGGCTGGAATCTCCTACGCCACTTCAATAACAGTAAAATCTGTCAAGAGTGTGGGAACGCAAACAGAACAAACTGAACAAGTTACGAGAACCTCCTTAGATCTTTCGATAACAAAGCAAAACCAGACCTTACCGACACCCAGGCGAAGAAGTCGGAAAAAAATTAATAAATCTGAACCCGAACCCGAACCCCAACAGTCCAATAGTCCCCATCAAAGTGAAAATAGTTCTTCTGTCCAAAACGTGGTTAAATATCCACCACCAAAAAAACCTAAGCAATCCACTCTTCAAAAGATTACGCATAAAGACTTTCTGAAAGATAAGAAAAATGTAAATAAAACTCATAACTTTGAAGACTCATTGAAAGTCTATGTCTCCCCTGAGGAAGACATGCTGTCGGACAAAGCTTCTGATATGGATGCAGATGCATCCACTTCCTCCGATCGCTAGTCCGCTTTCTTTGCCCTTTTTTTTCTCTCATGGCACTCCTTTCTTGGAACTGTCATGGTTTCGTGCATCACGTGTCTGACCTGAGAGATCTCGTAATATACCATCCGGCATGCGTTGCTCTGCAGGAAACATACCTTACTGAAACTAAAAATGCCAAACTTAAACGTTATAGCACCTTTCGGAAAGATTGCATTGAAGGGGGCAAAGCGTCAGGTGGAGTGGCGCTCTTCACCTCTTTTGATTACCCTACTAGCTCTTGCAATATTCAAACGGACTTACAGGCCATCGCTATTCGCATTCATATTAACTCTCTTATCACAGTCTGCAGTCTATACCTTCCTCCTAGCACAAGAATAAAACAACAAACTTTAGATAACCTAATCAGCCAACTTCCTGAACCTTTCACAATCCTAGGAGACTTTAACGGTCATAGCCCTTTGTGGGGTAGCACTCAGGTTAATCATCGCGGTTCCCAGATTGAACAGCTTATTTCCGATCATGATCTATGTTTGTTTAACACGGACCAAATCACTTAATTTCATTCACCTAACAAAACCTATCATTCCCTAGATCTGGCAATCTGCTCTCCGCAACTTTTCGTGCACTGGAAATTAAAAGTCGAGTCATATCTTTATAATAGTGATCACTTCCCCTTAATCCTTTCTCATACTAACCGGCTCCATACAAATTATAGGATCCCACGTTACATTCTCGACACTGCTGACTGGAAGTCTTTCCGTTTGCTAGCCAATATAACAAGTGATATGGTCAAGAACATTTCTATTGACGATTCTGTCCATTTAATTACCGATGCTATCGTAAAAGCCGCTGACGCCTCAATTCGAAAATCTTCAGGGAGGTATCGCAAACAGACGAAACTATGGTGGAACGAGGACTGTAAAATCTCTTACAAAGAAAAAAGGAAAGCTTTCTATGTCTTCAAACGTTATCCTACCACGGAAAACTATATAACATATAAAAAATGTAAAGCTGTTTTCAGACGAATCCTAAGACGTAGCCAACGAGATTCATGGAGGAATTACGTCGGTAGTTTAACTAGCAGTATCTCCAGCAAAGTCCTGTGGGATAAAGTAAAACGCTGTTCCGGAGCTTATCCTAATAATCAAATACACATTCTAAAGGAAAATAACATTACTATATCCTCTACTAAAGGTATCACAAATACAATTGCAAGAACTTTTGCAGACATTTCTTCCAATTCCAGCTATTCCTCTAAGTTTATTAAGTACAAAATCGCTGCTGAAAAGAAAGCAATTAATTTCCGAACTAATCTAAACCTGCCCTATAATAATAATTTTACCCTTCTTAAATTAAATAGAGTACTCAAGAAAACTCACAATACTTCCTGTGGTCCAGACAATATTTCATACTGTATGATAAAAAACCTATCAACTGGTTCAGTTCTAAACTTACTACATTTATTTAACCGAATTTGGCAAGAACAGACCTTCCCTTCATCCTGGAGAATGGCAGTTATTATCCCTATTTTAAAGCCCGGAAAAGACCCTACTAATCCTTTAAGCTACCGTCCTATAGCCCTCACAAATTGTTTTTGCAAGATATTAGAGAAAATGGTCAATGCCCGACTAATGTATTACTTGGAAAAATATAACTATTTATCAAACTATCAGAGTGGTTTTCGTCGAGGTAGAAATACTGTTGATAACATTATCGATTTGGAAAGCAGAATACGTGAAGCTTTTGTAAAGAGAAAACATTTGGTCTCTATCTTTTTTGATATGGAGAAAGCGTATGACCGTACATGGATATACGGTATTAAAAAGAAATTATACAACTTTCAATTGAGGGGTAACCTTCCTATTTTTATCTGAAATTTTTTATCTTTGCGTCATTTTAAAGTCCGCATCTCTAATTTTTTATCTGATGGGTTTATCCAAGAGGAGGGTGTGCCTCAAGGTTGCGTTCTGAGTGTCACACTGTTCATTATTGCCATAGATGGTATTTTAAACAATATCCCGCCTACAGTTAAGGGAAGCTTGTACGTTGACGACCTGATGATATCCTGTGAGGGCGCTGACATGAGATTTATCAATAGGCAGCTCCAAGTGGCAGTTAAGAAGATTATCGACTGGTCTTCTGACAACGGCTTTAGTTTCTCCAACTCCAAAACTTGTTGTGTTCCTTTTACCAACAGGAGAGGCATTATCCCAGACCCGGATATTACTATCGACCCGGATATGACAATCCTGTAAATATTAGAAAAGAATATAAATTTCTCGGGGTAATTTTTGACCAGAAATTGACCTTTCTCCCCCATATTTCATATTTACGTACAAAGTGCGAAAAAGCAATAAATTTACTACGTGTTCTATCCAGTACCTCTTGGGGATCTGACAGAACCTCCTTAATGAAGATCTATCGAGCTATAATCCGCTCCAAACTTGATTACGGGTCTGTAGCTTACGGGTGTGCGCGTAATTCCAATTTAAAGAAATTGAATCCTGTACAACATTCAGCACTCCGGTTATGCTCTGGTGCCTTTAGAACCTCCCCGGTGGAGAGCCTTTATGTTGACTGTTATGAGGCCCCTCTCCATTTAAGAAGGAAAGTTTTATCTCTACACTATTATTTTAGAACTTTATCTTTTAAGAATCATCCTCTTCATAACTCTATTTTTAGCTCATACCTTAACCGGTTATTTATTCATCGTCCATCATGCATTCCATCGTTTCCTTTTAGAATTAGACCTTTTGTCAAATTTTAACTTAGACAGTAAATATTTTATCAGTTGATTTTAATCATCCTCCCTGGAACGATTCTGCTTTTAACTTCTTTAATCCTTTCGTTTATCTTGACAAGGCTTCTACAGCTGACATAATTTTTAAACAAATTTTTAATTATCATAGGCAATTTTATTCTAACTATACTCCTGTTTTTACTGACGGATCCAAATCGGACGACTTCGTTGGGTGCGCTTTTACTCTTGGTGACGTTTCTACCAGTTACTCCCTGCATCCGGCTGTTTCAATTTTCACCGCGGAACTTTTAGGTATCTTTAAGGCTTTAGAAGAGTTGCCCAACCGCAAGGAAAAAGATTTTATTGTTTACTCAGATTCATTGAGTGTTCTCCATGCTCTTTCACATCCTCATACTCATAGTCATCCTCTCATTTTCAATATATTAAATTCGAGAAATGATTTAATGTCCTCGGGAATCGATGTTCAATTTAGTTGGGTCCCGTCTCACGTGGGTATAAAAGGCAATGAACTTGCAGATAAAGCTGCAAAATCAGCTAAAACTCATCTCGACATTCAATTGCCATACTGTGATATCAAAAAATTTGTGACTCAGCTGGTTGAAAAAGAATGGCAACATTGTTGGGATGAACAAATTCTGAATAAACTCCAAGCCATTAAAGCCCGTATCACTATGTGGCCTTCGATTCCTTCTCGCCGGAAAGATGTGATTGTAACTCGACTCCGAATAGGACATACTCGTCTCACTCACCGTCATTTACTCGTAGGTGAACCTGCTCCCACTTGCCTTCACTGCAAAGTTGCTGTCACCGTGAAGCACATTCTTTTAGACTGTCCTATTTATAACAAGGTTAGACTTTTATACTTTCATTCACACAACATTCCATTACCCGCCTTACTTAATGCTAACCCTCATCAAAACCTTTTTCGGTTTTTGAAGCATATCGGCTTTATAAACTTATTTAATTCGTCACTCCTTTTTATTCGACTTTTTTTATATTTAGCTTTTCTTTACCCATGTTTATCGTTTAATTCTATACATGTTTTATACGTTTTTATAAGATATTGTGTACCACTTTGTCTTTTCACTTTTACTTTTGTTTTATTTTCTCTACAGCTTTTTACCCTGTATGAGGTCTCTCAACCATGTGTTTGGCACAATATGTCCCATGAGGATACAGTGCCATTAAACATCAAAAACCAACCAACCAACCAACCAACCGATTTGTGTTTTACTAGACAATAAAAGTTACAAAAACTAATTGCTAAATTGTCAATATGTTTTTTTTTTCTTATAAAGATATTTGGATGAATTTTTTAAAATAAGTTGCCTTATATATTACACTATCGAATTAGTGTAGCAAAAAAAGAAAAACTTAATGAGCAGTTAAAAATTATTTCTTAACTCTTCAAATAAGGAATAATTAATGGAGTCACAAATATTATTACGCCGTCAGACGATTGAATAGTTCTTCCCGTTTTGTAACACTCGGATGAAAGCTGTGCCCATATTGACAAAAGAAATTTCAAAGGTAAATAATTTTTCAAAACTTAAGTTTTACTGTAGAAACGTGTCTCATAAAAATAAGTTTCCATTCAAATATTTAACATTTGTGTACTTAAGACAAACAAATTATGCTCAGTTATGAAGTGATAGGATATTATAGGACTTTTCATATTTTACTAAGGAAATATAGGTGTCCTTTCATACAGCTAGTCAAAGTACACTAAGCAATGCATTAAGTTAAACGAGTTTGTAATAAATGTCCTTAACTGGGTTTTATATCCAATTCGATGTTTGAAAAGAGGAATTTTTCTCACATTTTTAACTTAAAAAATAAATAGAACCATTGATATATATTTAAACACTAAAAACTTGAATATTGTACAACATTTAAACAGCTTAGCTTTTACCTAAATATGGAAAAAAACGGGGGGGGGGAAGTAAAACTCCTTACACAAAATAAGATTTTAGAAAACTTAAATGACTTACATGATATAGTCCATTGAGTGCTTTTCTGGGTACCGTCTGCATTTTTTTACACCCACTCGTTTTATATTTTGCATATTTATAATTTTAAACTGAACAGAAAAAGAATACTTTTCAAATTTACTTTGACTAGATTTTTTCTATCAGTTACCTTTTCTATCCACAGATGGCAGCACCATTTATGCTAAACTAGCAATGGAAACGTGAAGTGGATGAAAAATATATTTAAATTGCCATAGTTGAATCCCTTTTACTATTCTTCCTTAGTTTCTTATATTCTGAACATAATGAAAATTTAGCTTGTCTACAGACAAAGGGAATACTGAATGACTTTCTGAACTAAACTCATGTAATTAAAGATAACAGAAAAGTTTTATTTCATTTTGGTTTATGCATTTATTTGTAATTGAGTTCTTTTCAATAGATGGCTAGAAATTCGCAAGAAATATCGGTTTATACTACCACTTTGAGATATGCCACTACATTACTTGTTACATAGGCCATTTCCAAGATGTATATTGAATAAAATATCCCTTTTTATACATAGCTAAATTAAAATGCGCATTCATTATGATTCTTTATTAATTTAATATCACCTATAATAAATATTCTATCAACATTCTAAAACGAAAAGCTTATTTACCATACTTTACAAATGAAATTTCATTTAAATATGCATATTAAATTTTAAAATTGCCGAAAATTTTATTTTTAGAATTTGAATACGTTACATAGAGCATTTTTTTTTCTGAACAAAAGTTAAAATGTTGAAATTTTTGTACTGTACTAGTCATTGAGGCATCGGTTTGCTTATGAACTGAAGTCATTACGAACATGGTCTCTGCAGTAACCTTACCTGTTCTAAAGGAATTTGAATCGTATAGGAGGCAGGCACGTCAAATCATGTCTTGGAAACGTCACTGTCGGACGTGCTGAATTTCGTTACATTAGAAAGACGTTTAAAGAGAACTTTAAAATATTTATTAGTTCATGAACTAACTGGCCACTAGTTGACAAAATATTTCTTAAAGAAGACATTGTTACACGTGTATAAATCCAATAGCAAAACACCTTGAAAATTAGAATATCTTGTGGATTTCAATCTTAACATTCGTATTTTTGTATACTACGGAAAAAGTTTGGAGTATTTACATCTAGTTTTGTATACTGAAAGAACTCGTTGGGGCAATCTTAGCTCAACGCCACAGACTAACTCAGCAATAGCAGATTGCAATTTTTTTAAAACAGAACGAAGTCCAAGCAGAACTAATGGAAGTACGTTCATTCATTGGAACGTACAATAGAAAGGTAAACTAGGTAAAGTAAAATATTAAGGTAAACTTTTAAGGCATTTTGAAGATTAGGATGTCAAGATACTACTAACCCATTCACCTAAGGATGAAATGCTGTCGTGTGAACATGTTTTGAGCCTACAAACCTAGAAAGAGAAGGAAAGACATGGAATTTCAATTGATGTCCCTGATCAGACGTAATCGTTTGAGGAACACCAAACCTAGCTACCCAATTCAAAAAAAGGCTTTCGTGACCGTATCAAATGCGATATCTACTTTAATCCATCAATTAAAACTATCGGTCATAGTCCGTAAATCAGGAAAATTTTCAGTGGCTGGAAAGGGTCCCCCGATATCTAAGTGTGCATGATCGAAACGATCATCAGGATTCAAGATATTCTGTATTGAACTGTGGCAACCACTCTAATGAAGAGATAAATTGTGCATTGACGTTATAAACCTTATTTATTTTTTAAAAAATAGTTTTAATGTGAATCTTTACTTCGTTTTCACTTGTATTTTTCTCTCTTAAATTTTGACTTAATTTCGCTTCATTTATATAACTACGTTGTAATATGTGCTCTTTTGTTTGACACATCATATCTTAACTGAGACCTTGGGCCAATCAACCAACCAACCAGAGATAAATTGTTAGAATGCTTGAGTTGTGTTATATAAATCAAACCGAAGAAATGGAAACTTGAACAAACTGAAGGGTGTTATCACGAGCGTAATTTGGGAAAGGCAACGGAAGTCAAATGACCCTCCAGAAATTTTAAAGGAGGGACAATTTTGCTGTTTTGCCCCTACTATTTTTTTAGATTTTATTCATATTTTAAATTTTTGATTCGACTTTTGCCCCCTCAGTTGAAGCTCCCAAATTACGCCCCTGGGTATTATTATTGCAGTTCTATTGTTGTCATCTTTGTGAATGGGGGATATGGTGATAATCATGAATCAAATCAATTTTAAAAAAAATATTTCATATCATAGAGCTTGATTGTAAAGCTTTGTATACGGAGAAGGTGGTATCTATCTGGAATTGTAATATTGTTTAAAGCTCTATAGTTACCGGTCATACAGAAATATCTCCCAATCAATTTCTGGACCATATGCAATGGGCTTAACAAGTTTGATTTGCTTGGTTTACTAATTCTCTTGTCATGCAACTATTGAAATTCTTCCTTAGCAATTTTCAATTTTATGGGATGCAGACGTTGGACAAAAGGCAAAACTGGTGGTCTCAAAGTCTTGATACGATCCATGAACAATGTTGTGCTTAATTGTATTGTAGTATGCATATGGTTTTAAAATATCCGGATATTTATTTAATAAATAGGAAATTTTCTGTTATCGAATATTAAAAAAAATATTAGTGTCGAATTATTCCTTACTTTTGAACTAGCGCCAAGTAAAGACCTCGTAGAATCAATCAGGCTAATATTTTTTCAAGTCTATCAGTAAACCAAAGTGTTGGATAAAGTTGACTCCAATAATAGGCCTACTAACTTCCGCGGTTACCAAGGACCACTGAAATTTAAGATGAAACGAAAGGTAAATTGTTACTAATATGGTTCTGTAGGTATTTATTCTTGCACCACGTGCGAAAAGCAGTTTAATGCTAAAGGAATCCGTACAAGGTATACTTTTTGAATGCGGATATCCATCACTACAACTGTCTATTAAATATTTAAGTCCATTTTAACTAATTAGTAATGTAGAAAGTGCTCTAAGGTAGCTTGAAAGATTAAATAGAAGGTTGCGTAACACCCTAGAATGGTATCCTTAAAAAGTAATTGAATTGTACTCGACTGTCTCGAATGCTTGCTAAATTACCAATTTTATGCTTTTACAACATAACAGAAGGTAACAAATAACAATGTTTATTACTGATACTAAACAAATAATATAAATTTGTTTTATAATTGAAACCATTGCGAAGCTTTAATGGTTTCCGCCCCTGAAACCATTGCAAAGCTTCAGAGATCTTTTTTCAGACCAAGCCAAGTCACGGGGGTTCCGCCGTGGCGTTAAACCAAAAATTGAGAATTGGAATTCTGTATCATCTAGAAGACGTGATGTTATTCTTACTCTCCTCTGGATTGAACACACGCGTTTTACTCATCGTCATATTTTACTCGGAGAATCAGCTCCAGTTTGCGGTCATTGTAATGCAGTCATCTCCTTAAAGCATGTCCTCATCGATTGTCCTCGGTTTATAAAACGTTTTCATTATTTTAAATCATCATTTAATATGAAAGATATTTTAAATAATTCGTTTCATCCTAAGCTCTTTCTGTTTTTAAAAGACATTGGTTTTTACCCTCACATCTGAATTTTATGCCTCATTGCTGTTTTCATACTTGTGGTTTTATGTGTCTTTTCTACACTGGTTTTTTTTTTGACATGTTTGCTTTTATTTTTGACATGTTTGCTGCCGGGCAAGTTTTTCCGGAAAGTCACAGGGTTTGGTGCATCGCCTGGCTTGTTCTTTGAATCGTTGATGATAATAACACACCCTTGTCTGCGGAACAGGATGAGAGTTCCTTATGGGCTTGCGACGTGATGAGCTCCTGCAAGTTCTAGTCCCTGAAGACGTTTGCAGCAGTGCTATTTGTTTCGCAAGATCTTCTATCTTAACAGCGAGAGACTCCAATGTCACCGGGACTGTCGAAGCAACCGACCGCTGGGATAGAATTCACCGAAGATGAGGACAGAAGAGGAACATCCATGATTCTGTTGTCGATCTCCGCAGCAGAGGCAGACAAGATGAGATACGGCAGCGCCTTCACGTAAAAGCAGAAAGATGTCAGGCTTAAGCAGCACTGGCAAGGATGAACAGCAAGGAGGATGATGAACTGGAATAGCAGTGCCCTCAAGGAGAATCTGTAGAGATGTCAGTAGCTATGGCAAGCAGGTACAGCAGCACTTCAAGGAGAATTTGTAGAGATGACCGCAGCATCACGATGACTCAACACAATCGCCAAGGCAAAAGAAAGATCCAGGTCACCAATTGTGGATGGAGTGCATCCAACAAGTAACGAGACACTTGTTCGGAGCTAACTGATTTTATTGAGAACCATAACAAATATATATTTACATAACGTTAATAAAAATAGTGGTAGATAAAATGAAATTACTGTTGTTAGATAGTGACACAGAAATAGTGGTAGAAATGTGTCGCCACAAACTATTTGTTTGGCACAATATGTCCCATGATGACTCAGTGCCATAAAACTCCATTCAACCAACCAGCCAACCACGGGGATTCCGCAGGTTGGGCCAAAGTTCCGTGATAATGACCTTTGAGTGTTGGTCCCACGGCCTAGGTTTGCAATTGTCGCCTCTCTAATTTCCTGCCCTCCTTGTTTGGCTCATCGGTATCCCACCCATAAGTGCAACGAGCTAAAATCTTCTTCCTCTAATATCTCTCTCTCGTTTCGCGTGGTTCGCGCCACCCTCACTAATTTCTGCGTCCAGAGGTCCGCTAAGCAGCCAGTAGTTTTCCAAATTCTCCTTTCCAGGGCCATTCTTCTGCGTTTGCTCTTGGATTGCACCTGCTGTGCGACAGGCGCTCTCCGGGTACTTCAAAGGCGCGGCAGAATTTCAAGTACTTGCAATCTGCCCACCACCACCGGGAGCCGCCTGGAGGCTTTCAGGGCTATATGGGCCCGGTTTGGTGCTTGATTTTCTAAAAATCCTTACAGCCTTGGCTTTTCTGATATCAATGTTATTCAAAGTTGCACATCCTCGATAAATTTCAACTATTTCTATGCTATTAAAATTCTTTTGAGATAATAAATAACATTATTGTAAATTACCTGAATTATGTGGCACTTTTTGATGAGCAAAATAAAACGGTGTTCACAGCCTATTCTGAGGAGTACACTTTTTAATTTAGAATATATTTGTTTCTATACAATGGTCATAGTTGTTATGTTTGAATTCATTAGTCCTTATTTCTTTTGTTTAGATTTCTTTCAGTTTTTAATTTACCAAAACGCTTTTTCCTATTATAAGAAGACATTAATAAAATATAATCATTATAAAGCCTATAAAATATAAGGCACCAATGTCTATGAAACACATCCTGAGTGCCCTGTGTTTACACTCCACTGTTAAAAAAAATAATCTCAACATAACTGTGAAAGATTTATTTGATTCAGGATGATCGATCGTAATCTTTTAAGTTTTCTCAAATATATTGGCTTTTACCACCATATATAACATTTCACATTTTGTCTTATGTCATCCGTTTTTCTTTTATTTATTTCGACCTGAACATTGCTTTTGTCTCATGATTTTACATTTGTTTTTAGCTGCTTACTTTATATATTGGATATACAAATGTCATATTGAGCCTCATTGTTTTTTCGTTTACTATCTGGTTTAGCACAATGTCCTTTTTCAGGATTCAGTACCATTAAGTTTCATAAAACAAACCAGACATAATTTTTAGTACAGTAGCTATATTAAATTTTATACCATGAGAACTATTATAATAAATTTAAAGACTAAAAATTATTGAAATATTCTATGTTAGCCTGTATAAAATTACACCAAGTGTAATTTTATAATATTCTTATCTTGCTCTTTAAAGGTTTTAATTTAATGTTTATATTCAAAATAAGTCAACACAAAATATCATTCTTTGTTGCTGCTGATTTCTCAAATCAAGATCTATAAAGCCTTACATAATACACTTTCATTGCTACAGTCGATCTAAATTATTTCTTAATCTTGACTACAAAGCTTCTTGTTATTTATTTATACTCATCACAAAGTGAGAAAACCTAATAGGTAGATTTTGTATGTTTTGTTTCCTTTATCAACATAAACAAACAACTAGAACACAGCTGTAGTTTATTTTTAGCACACAGTTCTACTTAACAAGGAACATTTACTCCACAAGAAAGAAAATAAAGGGGCTCAAAAATAAAAGTACTTAATCTTAAAAGCAGAGTTAAGTAACCTCATTTTGTAACATGACTAAAAGAACACCGAGAGAGATTTTTAACTTGAGAGTTTTCTAAACTAATAACGCAAGTACCTTTTGTGGAGTAAACTATTGAAAAATTTTAATTTGAAATATTATTTTAAAATACAGTTATAATCTTCATACTTTTTCATTCATTATAGTAAACTAAAAAGAGATTAAATAGACTAAAAAGAAATTTTAAGTGAGATAACGGTAAAATTAACTATACGTATATCTTAATAGATTATTGTAGGGATGTTATCGATTAAAATATGGAATAATATAAAATGTATGGTGCACATTGTAATCGCTCTAAAGGTATGCAATAATTGAGAGGAGGTGATCAGGAACTCGCCTTTTTAATAGATATGCCGATAAATGATTTATATGTATCGAAAGGAGGTGTCCCAAGCAAAACATTTCCAAAAATTCAGAGAAGAGCTATACATTTCGGTACATTGCTACTTTGAAAGAAAACCCGTTAGAACTCAAAAATTATATTTTTAAAAATTTAACTGGGTGTTGAAGATAAAAAAAGAAATAATTGCAAATATCAATTATGTATTATATATGTACTCGTATTATTATAAAAGGTTCATGGGATTAGTTAAAAGCCACTTGAATTTTCAATTAACAATTGGAATTTAATAATTGAAATGTTTCCTGGAAGCTTTTAGATTTGAGACAATTTTCCTCCAAGGTAAAGATATCGTATTTGAGTAACATTTATAACTGTAAATTCTCAATATCAGTCGCAAGATATCACCAAATAACCTTTTTTGTAAGGAGGAAAGGCTATAATAGCCTTTCCTCATTATTTTATCTAAAAGCTCAGCCAATTTTAAGCTATCTTAGTTAGATTTTCTGGGTCTCAAATAAGTGTTTGTAATATGTACCTTGGAAATCCAATGTTATGTTCTAGTATTAGACTAAGAGTTTGATTTAGGGTACACGAATGCATCGGTCTTGTTCTGGAATTTTTCCAGCAACTTTGAATCAAAGTTAGTCAATTTATTCAGGTTATGTTTTGCCTCTCGACCGAGAATTTCTCTCCAATTTCATCTTTCCACCTAATTGCTTTCTTAAGTCATTATCACGCCGAACGATGGGCGAATGGTAGTGAACTGCTCTTCGGAACCGGAGTTTGCGGGTTTGAATCCAGCTGCTGGCATAAATGTTCGTAGCCGTTTGGAATCAGCTTTAAGCAGTAAGCCTCTGTTTCATTAACCCTTGTGAGTAAAACAGTAGTCCGTGCTCCAAACCAAACCAAACTAAACCCAAGCCGTTGTCACATGACAACTGAAAAATGCTTATACAACTAATTTACGGTACAACTACGATCCATTTTGAGGGGTGCAGAGTTACTTATGCCTATTTATTCGATCCCAATATAGAATTATGTCTATGAAAGGTCTTTTTGGCAACTGTATGAATATCTTTAGCTTAAAAATACTTGGCTGTTAAGGTTTTCTCAACCACGGGAATATTTTGTAGTGGTCTTTACTGGTGGTTGATAACATAAAGAGCATCCCAAGCCCAATATTTGTAAAACGGCATCTTATTTATTAACATATTTTTTTCAATGTGTCGTTTTCAGAAAAAAAAATTGATGCATTGGTAACTGCTTCTTCTTTGCTGTTTAAACTGTTACTTTCTGTACTTATTCCTTTTAGTAATATTTCATTTACTGGTTATGTAATAAGCGTGCCAATATTTAAACAGAGGATCAAAATACTTGGTATAATTTAAAAAGATTATCTAATTATCATTCAAACTCTTGAATTCCATTCATTTACAATGTTTAAAAAATGCTCTGTTCTCCCCCCCTAAAAATTTTTCCTATTGTAAGAGTTTCCATAAATCTTGTTTCAACTTTAATGTATGAAAGTTTTCTTCTATAGTTTCCACAAAAATTGCTTGCAACATAAGTTCAACGTCAAAAAGTTCTTCTCGACAAATGATGTTCTCAAAGCAAAATTGAAGACCTTCCACTTCTAAAATATTGACGTTATTTTCCTTCCATTCTACTATTCTGCACATTTCACGATAAAATATATTTTGGAAAATTTTGATATCTGCGAAGTTTTTGGAGCTGCGTTTGAAGAATAGAAAGATAAGGTCGATGACACGGGAATAATGTTATCCGTTGTGGAAATGAGGTTTCGATGGTGAATATTCTTCTAAGAATCAATTTTTCATAGTGCAAAACAGATTCTTTTGGAATATTAAAACACGGTTACTTCGATCGCAAATCATATTTTAAATGTTCTGTAAGATCATGTTCCAGCGCTTCGCTCTCTCAAGACACAAGTCCGAGATCATTCTTTCATCACAATTTGCAATTTTGTACTTATCTCCGAACATGTACATGTCTGGCACAATATGTACCAAGGGGATGCGGTGCCAAAAAACTCTATGCAACCAACCAACCAGCCAACCGAAAGTTTACATGAACCCTACAGTTTAAAGTATCTTGTAACTCAGCTTGCTACTCCTTTTTTATTCTTGGTGATTTAAACAGACATAACACTTTGTGGGTAGTACATGGACTAATTCCTGCGGCTCGCACAAATTGAACAGCTCTTATCCGATAATAATCTTTACAATCAATCACCCAACCTTCTTCCAACCCTAGTATTTAACACGTTGACGGACACTTGCGTCTATAGCCGTCAAAGCGAAGTTCACTATGCGGCATGACGGCAATAGCCGTCCAAAACGAAACGGTCGTTTTTAGACACTACAGCTATAGCTGCACAAACGTGCATTTATCGGTGTACAAGTAAAAGCCTAGTGGCATGTTTTGGAAATTTTTTAGGTTGAATTTCGTTTTCCACTTGTTCGTTTTCTTCACCCAAAATAGTGTGTAATAATTATAAAGTTATAATAAATTTTTTTGTCCTTTATTTATTTTTGTTTGATTATGAACTAACATTTTATGTAAAACTCCCAGAAATACTTTGTTGCACACAAAAAAAATTGTCATTTACGCTTTTAAATCTTTGGTGTTATAGCCGTCATCGTCCTATTACTTAGTATCTAGAGGCTGCTGGCGCCATGACGGTTATAACTTCAACGTAATTAAAGGTGCCGAATTAATCAAAATTAAGTTTATTTAAGAAGAAAGAGTAAAACTGTATTTCTAATATTCTAAAAATTACAAAAATATATAGTGTTAATTTTCGAACTTCACTTGTTCCTACTGTCCGTCAATGTGTTAAAACTCTTAATACGTTTAAAAAAAATCTCACTAAATACGCCTTCAGTTTTGTTTTTTTAAGTCCCTCTTGTGTGTATTAAGTGCAATGAACTGGCTGATAAATCTGCTAAATCTACAAGAAATCTCTTCCCAGCTCCCAATTGTGACTTAAAAAAAAAGTAAGAAGTTGCTTCTTCTTGCAATTTGGAAACAACCATGAGATTAACAGATGCGTAATAAAATCTGAAGTAAAATTAAAATTAGTTTTCGAACCATTTCTTCCTCTAAAAAACAAGACTTTATTCTCCCGCAACTACTTATCGGACATACAAATTTTACCCATAGCTACCTCATATTACTCAGTTTCTTCCAACTTGAAGCAGCTGTAAAGTCAGTACGACGGTGAAGCATATCCTAATTGAAAGTCCCGATTTTAAAATTCACCTTATCCAACATTTCAGTTCTAGTGCCATTAGTCTACACTATCTGATAAGAAACTCAGTTGTTATTTTCGGATACACACCAACGACCACTTGATGCATAAATCCGACCACAATAGTGCGGGCGTTCAAAATCACGCCCATAAGATCAATATTTTCAACTTTCTTATACATATCTTTCTCATACACATTTAACTTGTGTCTTTACAGCTTCATTATTTTAATAACTTTTACCTTACGGTTTTTCACTGTAGTTCTAGCATATAAAGTTTTTTAACTGTTTGTAATTTTATTGTATTTAGAATTTTAATATAATTTAAAGTTTAATTTCTTGTTTTTGGCACATTTTGTCCCAACAGGAATTAGTGACATTAAGCTCAAACCAACCAACCTTGACCCGTAACTCTTTTATCTGTTGGTTAAATATGCATAGTTTCGAATAAAGATGAAGTAGTTGACCTAGCATTAAAAATTATTTTAATGAATGAAAAGATAAAACAGAAAGGGTAACAAAAGATTAAACCTTCATCATTCACATTCTCTTTTTCTTTCCTTGTACAAAGTAAAAGGAAGTATTGCATTCACAATAAATTTTAGAGCTGAAATTTCACCGAAAATATTTATTTTTACCATTTTTAACTAAAGTTTGAACATTTTAAGTGTATGTAGGTAACGAGAAACTTAAATTATAAAACTTTAAATGTCTAGTTAAAAAAATATTTTTATAACGTTTAGTTGTCTGCCTACTCTTTTAGTTGCATTCCTAACACCTCTATAAAACAAAAATTTTCAATGTAAAGAGCAATTACACTGTGGGGATTAAATTGCAAATAAATCACTGTAGTATGTCGAAATCATGCATTTCAAACTATAACATAGAGATGAGCTCTTTCTCTTTTGATTGCAATTTGAACATTATATAGCGAAAATTGTTAATATAACTCATATTAATGCTGTGTGGGCATAAGTCAAAACACAAAAAGCTAAATACATCTATAGCTAAATAATCCTAAACACAAAATGTTAACATTTTGTATTTAGGATTATTATAACTTCTTGCTGAGTTCCTCCTCTTTTGATCGTAATCTGAACTTTACATAATAAAAATATCAATATCGCGTGCAATAATATACATTTTATTGAAATTTTTCGTTGTATAAAAGTAACTCGGAAAAGATTACTCATAAAATTTTGAAAATTTGTATCAAAAACTGAAGCCCCTCAGGGGGTTTACCTACTTCAGGTAAACACGGGTTTCGCAATCCCGAGGTACCCCAGCGATCTTTTCTCTTTTCTTTTCTACTCTCCTCTTTCCTTCTACTGTATTCTTATCTTTCCCCCTCGTTGCGGTTTCCTCTTTTGAGGTGAGGGCACCC
>JAGEOH010000018.1:71105-88105 GCA_032207245.1 Pardosa pseudoannulata | reverse complement strand
CACCTTATCCTAACTTTTGATTCTCCTGTTCTGCCCAAGTATGTGGCCTTAGGGTTCTTAAAATGTCCAGTGCGCCCTTTCATCCCCAACCCTCTTAGGTGTTTCCAGTGCCAACGCTATGGCCACTCTAAAGTTGCGTGCCGCGGGTCTGTTCTTTGCGCCCGTTGCGGCGTTGGTGGTCATGAAAGCGAGGGATGTAGTAACGCTTTCAAATGCGTGAACTGCAATGGCGACCACCCTGCTTATTCCAGGTCATGCCCGAAATGGGTTTTAGAAAAGGAAATTCAGGCTGTTCGTGTAAAGCTAAATATCCCATACAATGAAGCCCGGCAAATTACTGAGTCCCGTAGCCCTAAATCAGGCATATCTTATGCCGCAGTCGCACAAAAAATAGTCAAATCTATCGCTATCCAGACAGATCCTGAAGTAACTACTAATAAATCCGTTAACCAACCTCAAATACCACTAAATATTAAACCAAGTAATACAAAGGAAAAAAAAAACCCTGCCAACTCCAAACCAGACATAAATAGAAATAAAATTATTAAAAAAGATTCCTTTAAGAAACGCCTTAAAGCTCTTCCTCCTAATCATCCCTTAAGACAAAAACCCATACCACCTGCTGTTAAAATCAAAACTAATATGACACGGACAGACTTCCTAAAAAAAGATAAAAATAGTGACGTCGCGTTTCAAGACGAGCCAATTAAAATGTATGTGTCACCCGAAGATGATAATATAAGTGACTCCTCATCTAGTTCCGAGGCGGAGCTTCCTTGCTCCGTTCCTTAGGTTCCTGGTTTCTCTTCCCTATTTCGTTTTGGCCATGGCTCTCCTTTCATGGAACTGTCGCGGATTTAAAACACACGTCTCTGACCTTAGAGACCTGGTGAATCATTTCCAGCCTGTTTGTTTTGGTCTTCAGGAGACCCTCCTCGATGAAAATAAAATTGCAAAAATTAAGCGGTTCAGCACAATCAGGAAAGATCATGTGAATAACGGCAGGGCTTCCGGTGGCGTTGCTCTTTTTGTTTCTCACGACTACCCTTACTCCCCTATCACTTTACACACTGATTTACAAGCCGTTGCCATTCAAATTAATATTCATGCTCTCGTAACTATATGCAATATTTACCTTCCTCCCAATACAAATATTTCCCAAAGTTCTCTCAATAAATTAATTAATCAGCTTCCTTTACCTTTTATAATATTTGGTGATTTTAACGGCCATAGCCCTCTCTGGGGTAGCCCTGACACTAACCATCGTGGCACTCAGATTGAACAACTGATTTCAGATCATAATTTATGTCTTTACAACTCCAACCAAAATACTTACTTTCACTTTTCCAGTAAAACGTTTCACGCCCTCGATCTTGTTATATGTTCACCTACAATATTCCCTTTCTATAATTTTACTGTTGATACTGATTTACACAATAGTGATCATTTCCCAATAGTTTTATCTCCAACTGTTCGAAATAATTGTAGTAAACCTCCACATTATATTCTTAAGTTGGCTAATTGGAACACCTTTAGAAGTTACGCCGTCATCACTAAAGACATGATTGAGAGTAACAGCATTGATGAAGCTGTCGAACTAGTAACCGACGCCATTAATGCCGCTGCTGACGCTGCTATTCCTAAGTCATCGGGACGTTTTCATAAACAAACTAAGCCGTGGTGGAATGAAGACTGCCGGATTGCCCAGAGAAACCAAAGGCGTGCTTGGTGCAAGTTCCGTCGATATCCAACGACAGAGAACCTCACAATCTACAAAAAGTTTAAAGCTGTTTTTAGGCGCACCCTTCGACGAAGTCAGCGAGAATCATGGGAAAAGTATATTCAGAGTATAACTCGTTCAACTACAAGCAAACAAATGTGGGATAAAATAAAGCGTTCGTGTGGGCTTTATCCTAATAATCAAATCCATATACTGCAGTATAACAACAACACCTTGTCGTCTATCAAAGATATTGCCAACACTATTGCCTATACTTTTTCAAACACTTGTTCTAGTTCTGGCTATAACCCTTCTTTCCTTAAAATTAAAACCACTGCTGAGAAAAAGACAATAAAATTTGAAAATAAAACTTGTACACCTTATAACAGAAACTTTACTCAGTTTGAATTCAATAGGGCACTTCGCAGTACACACAAAACATCGTGTGGACCAGATAAAATTTCCTATGAAATGATTAAAAATCTTTCTCCCGATTCACTGGAAAACATCTTATATTTATATAATAGAATATGGCAGGAACAGGATTTCCCGTCTTCATGGAGAAAGGCGTTAATTATCCCAGTCTTAAAAACCCGGGCAGGATCCCACGAATCCTTTAAGTTACAGACCTATTGCGCTAACCAATTGTCTTTGTAAACTTTTGGAGAAAATGGTCAATGCTCGCCTTATTTACTATCTTGAGAAACATCACTGTCTATCTGACCTCCAGAGTGGGTTTCGAAGGGGTAAATCAACTTCTGATAATCTGATTGACCTTGAAAGTAAAATTAGAAAAGCTTTTATTAAACGGAACCATCTCGTCACAATTTTTTTTGATATTGAAAAGGCCTATGACCGTACTTGGCGGTACGGCATACTTAGAGAGCTTTTTAATGTAAATTTAAGGGGCAATCTCCCCATTTTTATTAGAAATTTTTTATCTTATAGAGAGTTTAAAATCCGCATAGGGAATTCACTTTCAGATACTTTTCTTCAAGAGGAGGGCGTACCTCAAGGGAGTGTCTTGAGTGTTACACTTTTTTTAATCAGTATTAATAATATTTTAAAAGAAATTCCACAATCTGTTAAAGGCTCTCTATACGTAGATGATCTCCACATATCATGTGAAAGTTCAGATATGCGTTTTATTGAAAGACAGCTACAATCAGCTGTCGATAAAATAGTACAATGGTGTGATAAAAACGGATTTACAATTTCCAAAACTAAGTCCCATGGTGTGCACTTTTGCCGGAAGCGTAATTTACACCCAGATCCTGAAATCTACCTTGCGGGAGACAAGATTAACATCGTGGAGGAAGCCAAGTTCTTAGGCATTATATTTGATCGAAAGTTGACTTTTCTGCCTCACATCAAATATCTGAGGAAAAAATGTGAAAAATCTTTAAACATTCTAAAAGTCCTTTCATCTACTTTTTGGGGTGCTGATCGTGCGTGCCTATTAAAAATTTTCCGCTCCGTCATCCGCTCGAAATTGGATTATGGCTGCGAAGTGTATGGGTCAGCTCGCAAATCTGTTCTTCATAAGTTGAATTTTATCCACCATTCTGCTCTCCGTTTATGTTCTGGTGCTTTTAGAACCTTCACCTATTGATAGTTTATATGTTGATTGTTATGAGGAACCTCTTGATTTTAGGCGCAAAATTTTAAGTCTTCATTACTATTTTAGAACTTCATCCATCACTAATCATCCTGTAAATACCCATAGTTTTAATCCCTATATCATGCGTCTATATCAAAATAGACCTTTTTATATTCCATATTTTCATCTTAGAATTCAGTCGATTTTAAAAGACATTAATTTTGAGAACCCAGACATTATGGTTGTAAATTATTTTAATCCACCTTGGGAAGTGACAAATTTTAAATTTCTCAATCCTTTTAAGTATTTTGACAAGGCTTCCACTGCCGATGTTATTTATAGAAATCTTTTTTATTATCATAATCAGAATTTCTGTGGGTATACCCCATTTTTACTGATGGGTCAAAGACTGATAATTCCGTGAGTTGTGCTTATGTAATCGGGGAAAATACATACAGCCACCGTCTGCATCCTGCTTTTTCCATCTTTTCTGCAGAAATAATGGGCATTCTGAAGGCCCTGGAGCAAATTTCTAATGATGCAGGAAATTACATTATCTACTCCGATTCTCTTAGCGTCCTAAACTCTCTATCTTCTCCTGACCATAAAAGCAATCCTCTCATACTCCAGGCAGTTCACACGTTAAAGGAATTTACACTCCAGTGGATTTAAAATTATCTTCTGTTGGGTACCTGCACATGTTGGAATCAAAGGCAATGAAACAGCAGACAGAGCAGCTAAATGTGCGTCCGATATTCTGAATTATCCTATCCCCTATAGAGATGCGGGAAAATATGTCATGAATCTAGTCCATTCAAAATGGCAAAACTTGTGGGACGGACGTACTCTCAACAAGCTCCATAATATAAAACCTATCATCAAATGCTGGCCTACCCTCCCATCCAGGAAAAATGATGTTATCTTGACTCGACTTAGAATAGGACATACTCGTTTTACCCATGGGCACCTTCTCCTTGGTGAACCTGTCCCCATATGTAACATCTGCAATGTCGCTATGTCCGTACGGCATATTTTAGTTGAGTGTCCAAATTTTAAAGTCTACAGACATCGCCATTTTAATACTAATGTCAATAATCTAAAAGACTTACTTGGTATTACACCTCATCCTAATGTTTTATCTTTTTTACGAGATATTGGGTTTTACCATCATATCTGATTTTTTCTTCACTTTTGTCGTTTGTCATTTTTACAATTTTTAAATCTTTCATCCTTTTTATCTAACTTATTTTATATTGTTATTGTGAGGTTTATATTTTACGATTGTATTCTTTACAATTTTACATTTCTACTTTTTACATTGTCTTTCTAAGGTACACTTCGGTTTGGCACAATATATTCCGTTTGGGATTCAGTGCCAATAAATTTAAGATCCATTCCATGCCATCAACCCCGTGAGTAATATCTGAACGGGAGATATTTAATGTTACAGACGAAGAAATCTTAAGTGAAATGAGAGATCAAGGAGTATGCGGAGCACGGCGTATCACTGTCCGTCGCGATGGTAAATTATTAAATACCAAACACCTTATCCTAACTTTTGATTCTCCTGTTCTGCCCAAGTATGTGGCCTTAGGGTTCTTAAAATGTCCAGTGCGCCCTTTCATCCCCAACCCTCTTAGGTGTTTCCAGTGCCAACGCTATGGCCACTCTAAAGTTGCGTGCCGCGGGTCTGTTCTTTGCGCCCGATGCGGCGTTGGTGGTCATGAAAGCGAGGGATGTAGTAACGCTTTCAAATGCGTGAACTGCAATGGCGACCACCCTGCTTATTCCAGGTCATGCCCGAAATGGGTTTTAGAAAAGGAAATTCAGGCTGTTCGTGTAAAGCTAAATATCCCATACAATGAAGCCCGGCAAATTACTGAGTCCCGTAGCCCTAAAGCAGGCATATCTTATGCCGCAGTCGCACAAAAAATAGTCAAATCTATCGCTATCCAGACAGATCCTGAAGTAACTACTAATAAATCCGTTAACCAACCTCAAATACCACTAAATATTAAACCGAGTAATACAAAGGAAAAAAAACGTCTTCCAACTCCAAACCAGACATAAATAGAAATAAAATTATTAAAAAAGATTCCTTTAAGAAACGCCTTAAAGCTCTTCCTCCTAATCATCCCTTAAGACAAAAACCCATACCACCTGCTGTTAAAATCAAAACTAATATGACACGGACAGACTTCCTAAAAAAAGATAAAAATAGTGACGAGCCAATTAAAATGTATGTGTCACCCGAAGATGATAATATAAGTGACTCCTCATCCAGTTCCGAGGCGGAGCTGCCTTGCTCCGTTCCTTAGGTTCCTGGTTTTTTTCCCCTTTTCTTTTGGCCATGGCTCTCCTTTCATGGAACTGTCGCGGTTTTAAAACACACGTCTCTGACCTTAGAGACCTGGTGAATCATTTCCAGCCTGTTTGTTTTGGTCTTCAGGAGACCCTCCTCGATGAAAATAAAATTGCAAAAATTAAGCGGTTCAGCACAATCAGGAAAGATCATGTGAATAACGGCAGGGCTTCCGGTGGCGTTGCCCTTTTTGTTTCTCACGACTACCCTTACTCCCCTATCACTTTACACACTGATTTACAAGCCGTTGCCATTCAAATTAATATTCATGTTCTCGTAACAATATGCAATATTTACCTTCCTCCCAATACAAATATTTCCCAAAGTTCTCTCAATAAATTAATTAATCAGCTTCCTTTACCTTTTATAATATTTGGTGATTTTAACGGCCATAGCCCTCTCTGGGGTAGCCCTGACACTAACCATCGTGGCACTCAGATTGAACAACTGATTTCAGATCATAATTTATGTCTTTACAACTCCAACCAAAATACTTACTTTCACTTTTCCAGTAAAACGTTTCACGCCCTCGATCTTGTTATATGTTCACCTACAATATTCCCTTTCTATAATTTTACTGTTGATACTGATTTACACAATAGTGATCATTTCCCAATAGTTTTATCTCCAACTGTTCGTAATAATTGTAGTAAACCTCCACATTATATTCTTAAGTTGGCTAATTGGAACACCTTTAGAAGTTACGCCGTCATCACTAAAGACATGATTGAGAGTAACAGCATTGATGAAGCTGTCGAAGTAGTAACCGACGCCATTAATGCCGCTGCTGACGCTGCTATCCCTAAGTCATCGGGACGTTTTCATAAACAAACTAAGCCGTGGTGGAATGAAGACTGCCGTAATGCCCAGAGAGACCAAAGGCGTGCTTGGTGCAAGTTCCGTCGATATCCAACGACAGAGAACCTCACAATCTACAAAAAGTTTAAAGCTGTTTTTAGGCGCACCCTTCGACGAAGTCAGAGAGAATCATGGGAAAAGTACATTCAGAGTATTTCTCGTTCAACTACAAGCAAACAAATGTGGGATAAAATAAAGCGTTCGTGTGGGCTTTATCCTAATAATCAAATCCATATACTGCAGTATAACAACAACACCTTGTCGTCTGTCAAAGATATTGCCAACACTATTGCCTATACTTTTTCAAACACTTGTTCCAGTTCTGGCTATAACCCTTCTTTCCTTAAAATTAAAACCACTGCTGAGAAAAAGACAATAAAATTTGAAAATAAAACTTGTACACCTTATAACAGAAACTTTACTGAGTTTGAATTCAATAGGGCACTTCGCAGTACACACAAAACATCGTGTGGACCAGATAAAATTTCCTATGAAATGATTAAAAATCTTTCCCCCGATTCACTCGAAAATATTTTATATTTATATAATAGAATCTGGCAAGAACATGATTTCCCGTCTGCATGGAGGAAGGCTTTAATTATCCCAGTTTTGAAACCCGGTCAGGATACCACGAATCCGTTAAGTTATAGACCTATTGCGCTAACCAATTGTCTTTGTAAACTTTTGGAGAAAATGGTCAATGCTCGCCTTATTTACTATCTTGAGAAACATCACTGTCTATCTGACCTCCAGAGTGGGTTTCGAAGGGGTAAATCTACCACTGATAATCTGATTGACTTAGAGGGTAGAATTAGGAACGCTTTCGTGAAACGAAACCATCTCGTTACAATTTTTTTCGATATTGAAAAGGCCTATGACCGTACTTGGCGGTACGGCATACTTCGAGAGCTTTTTAATCTAAATTTAAGGGGCAATCTCCCCATTTTTATTAGAAATTTTTTATATCATAGAGAGTTTAAAATCCGCATAGGGAATTCCCTTTCAGATACTTTTCTTCAAGAGGAGGGCGTACCTCAAGGGAGTGTCTTGAGTGTTACACTTTTTTTAATCAGTATTAATAATATTTTAAAAGAAATTCCACAATCTGTTAAAGGCTCTCTATACGTAGATGATCTCCACATATCATGTGAAAGTTCAGATATGCGTTTTATTGAAAGACAGCTACAATCAGCTGTCGATAAAATTACAATGGTGTGATAAAAACGGATTTACAATTTCCAAAACTAAGTCCTATGGTGTGCACTTTTGCCGGAAGCGTAATTTACACCCAGATCCTGAAATCTACCTTGCGGGAGACAAGATTAACATCGTGGAGGAAGCTAAGTTCTTAGGCATTATATTCGATCGAAAGTTGACTTTTCTGCCTCACATCAAATATCTGAGGAAAAAATGTGAAAAATCTTTAAACATTCTAAAAGTCCTTTCATCTACTTTGTGGGGTGCTGATCGTGCGTGCCTATTAAAAATTTTCCGCTCCGTCATCCGCTCGAAATTGGATTATGGCTGCGAAGTGTATGGGTCAGCTCGCAAATCTGTTCTTCAATAAGTTGAATTTTATCCACCATTCTGCTCTCCGTTTATGTTCTGGAGCTTTTAGAACCTCACCTATTGATAGTTTATATGTTGATTGTTTTGAGGAACCTCTTGATTTTAGGCGCAAAATTTTAAGTCTTCATTACTATTTTAGAACTTCATCCATCACTAATCATCCTGTAAATACCCATAGTTTTAATCCCTTATATCATGCGTCTATATCAAAATAGACCTTTTTATATTCCATATTTTCATCTTAGAATTCAGTCGATTTTAAAAGATATTAATTTTGAGAACCCAGACATTATGGTTGTAAATTATTTTAATCCACCTTGGGAAGTGCCAAATTTTAAATTTCTCAATCCTTTTAAGTATTTTGACAAGGCTTCCACTGCCGATGTTATTTATAGAAATCTTTTTTATTATCATAATCAGAATTTCTGTGGGTATACCCCCATTTTTACTGATGGGTCAAAGACTGATAATTCCGTGAGTTGTGGTTATGTAATCGGGGAAAATACATACAGCCACCGTCTGCATCCTGCTTTTTCCATCTTTTCTGCAGAAATAATGGGCATTCTGAAGGCCCTGGAGCAAATTTCTAATGATGCAGGAAATTACATTATCTACTCCGATTCTCTTAGCGTCCTAAACTCTCTATCTTCTCCTGACCATAAAAGCAATCCTCTTATACTCCAGGCAGTTCACACGTTAAGGAATTTACACTCCAGTGGATTAAATATTATCTTCTGTTGGGTACCTGCACATGTTGGAATTAAAGGCAATGAAACAGCAGACAGAGCAGCTAAATGTGCGTCCGATATTCTGAATTATCCTATCCCCTATAGAGATGCGGGAAAATATGTCATGAATCTAGTCCATTCAAAATGGCAAAACTTGTGGGACGGACGTACTCTCAACAAGCTCCATAATATAAAACCTATCATTAAATGCTGGCCTACCCTCCCATCCAGGAAAAATGATGTTATCTTGACTCGACTTAGAATAGGACATACTCGTTTTACCCATGGGCACCTTCTCCTTGGTGAACCTGTCCCCATATGTAACATCTGCAATGTCGCTATGTCCGTACGGCATATTTTAGTTGAGTGTCCAAATTTTAAAGTCTACAGACATCGCCATTTTAATACTAATGACAATAATCTAAAAGACTTACTTGGTATTACACCTCATCCTAATGTTTTATCCTTTTTGCAAGATATTGGGTTTTACCATCATATCTGATTTTTTCTTCACTTTTGTCGTTTGTCATTTTTACATTTTTTAAATCTTTCATCTTTTTTATCTAACTTTTTTATAGTGTTATTGTGAGGTTTATATTTTACGGTTGTATCCTATACATTTTTTACATTTTTACATTTCTACTTTTTACATTGTCTTTCTAAGGTACACTTCGGTTTGGCACAATATATTCCGTTTGGGATTCAGTGCCAATAAATTTAAATCATCCATCCATCCATCTAACGTGGAGTAATACGTTCCTGAATACGGGAATATTTAATGTTACAGACGAAGAAATCTTAAGTGAAATGAGAGATCAAGGAGTATGCGGAGCACGGCGTATCACTGTGCGTCGCGATGGTAAATTATTAAATACCAAACACCTTATCCTAACTTTTGATTCTCCTGTTCTGCCCAAGTATGTAGCCTTAGGGTTCTTAAAATGTCCAGTGCGCCCTTTCATCCCCAACCCTCTTAGGTGTTTCCAGTGCCAACGCTATGGCCACTCTAAAGTTGCGTGCCGCGGGTCTGTTCTTTGCGCCCGATGCGGCGTTGGTGGTCATGAAAGCGAGGGATGTAGTAACGCTTTCAAATGCGTGAACTGCAATGGCGACCACCCTGCTTATTCCAGGTCATGCCCGAAATGGGTTTTAGAAAAGGAAATTCAGGCTGTTCGTGTAAAGCTAAATATCCCATACAATGAAGCCCGGCAAATTACTGAGTCCCGTAGCCCTAAAGCAGGCATATCTTATGCCGCAGTCGCACAAAAAATAGTCAAATCTATCGCTATCCAGACAGATCCTGAAGTAACTACTAATAAATCCGTTAACCAACCTCAAATACCACTAAATATTAAACCAAGTAATACAAAGGAAAAAAAAACCTCTTCCAACTCCAAACCAGACATAAATAGAAATAAAATTATTAAAAAAGATTCCTTTAAGAAACGCCTTAAAGCTCTTCCTCCTAATCATCCCTTAAGACAAAAACCCATACCACCTGCTGTTAAAATCAAAACTAATATGACACGGACAGACTTCCTAAAAAAAGATAAAAATAGTGACGTCACGTTTCAAGACGAGCCAATTAAAATGTATGTGTCACCCGAAGACGATAATATAAGTGACTCCTCATCTAGTTCCGAGGCGGAGCTTCCTTGCTCCGTTCCTTAGGTTCCTGGTTTTTCCCCTTTGTCTTTTTGACCATGGCTCTTTTTTCTTGGAACTGTCGCGGGTTTAAAACACACGTCTCTGATATTAGAGACCTCGTGAATCATTTCCAGCCGGTTTGTTTTGGTCTTCAGGAGACCCTCCTCGATGAAAATAAAATTGCAAAAATTAAGCGGTTCAGCACAATCAGGAAAGATCATGTGAATAACGGCAGGGCTTCCGGTGGCGTTGCCCTTTTTGTTTCTCACGACTACCCTTACTCCCCTATCACTTTACACACTGATTTACAAGCCGTTGCCATTCAAATTAATATTCATGCTCTCGTAACAATATGCAATATTTACCTTCCTCAATACAAATATTTCCCAAAGTTCTCTCAATAAATTAATTAATCAGCTTCCTTTACCTTTCATAATATTTGGTGATTTTAACGGCCATAGCCCTCTCTGGGGTAGCCCTGACACTAACCATCGTGGCACTCAGATTGAACAACTGATTTCAGATCATAATTTATGTCTTTACAACTCCAACCAAAATACTTACTTTCACTTTTCCAGTAAAACGTTTCACGCCCTCGATCTTGTTATATGTTCACCTACAATATTCCCTTTCTATAATTTTACTGTTGATACTGATTTACACAATAGTGATCATTTCCCAATAGTTTTATCTCCAACTGTTCGTAATAATTGTAGTAAACCTCCACATTATATTCTTAAGTTGGCTAATTGGAACACCTTTAGAAGTTACGCCGTCATCACTAAAGACATGATTGAGAGTAACAGCATTGATGAAGCTGTCGAAGTAGTAACCGACGCCATTAATGCCGCTGCTGACGCTGCTATCCCTAAGTCATCGGGACGTTTTCATAAACAAACTAAGCCGTGGTGGAATGAAGACTGCCGGATTGCCCAGAGAAACCAAAGGCGTGCTTGGTGCAAGTTCCAACGACAGAGAACCTCACAATCTACAAAAAGTTTAAAGCTGTTTTTAGGCGCACCCTTCGACGAAGTCAGAGAGAATCATGGGAAAAGTACATTCAGAGTATTTCTCGTTCAACTACAAGCAAACAAATGTGGGATAAAATAAAGCGTTCGTGTGGGCTTTATCCTAATAATCAAATCCATATACTGCAGTATAACAACAACACCTTGTCGTCTATCAAAGATATTGCCAACACTATTGCCTATACTTTTTCAAACACTTGTTCTAGTTCTGGCTATAACCCACCTTTCCTTAAAATTAAAACCACTGCTGAGAAAAAGATAATAAAATTCGAAAGTAAAACTTGCAAACCATATAACAGAAACTTTACTCAGTTTGAATTCAATAGGGCACTTCACAGTACACACAAAACATCGTGTGGTTCAGTCAAAATTTCCTATGAAATGATTAAAAATCTTTCTCCCGATTCACTGGAAAACATCTTATAATTATATAATAGAATATGGCAGGAACAGGCTTTCCCGTCTTCATCGAGGAAGGCGTTAATAATCCCAGTCTTGAAACCCGGGCTGGATCCCACGAATCCTTTAAGTTACAGACCTATTGCGTTAACCAATTGTCTTTGTAAACTTTTGGAGAAAATGGCCAATGCTCGCCTTATTTACTATCTTGAGAAACATCACTGTCTATCTGACCTCCAGAGTGGATTTCGGAGGGGTAAATCAACTACTGATAATCTGATTGACCTTGAAAGTAAAATTAGAAAAGCTTTTATTAAACGGAACCATCTCGTCAAAATTTTTTTTGACATTGAAAAGGTCTATGACCGTACTTGGCGGTACGGCATACTTCGCGAGCTTTTTAATATAAATTTAAGAGGCAATCTCCCCATTTTTATTAAAAATTTTTTATCTTATAGAGAGTTTAAAATCCGCATAGGGAATTCACTTTCAGATACTTTTCTCCAAGAGGAGGGCGTACCTCAAGGGAGCGTCTTGAGTGTAACACATTGTTTAATCAGTATTAATAATATTTTAAAAGAAATTCCACAATCTGTTAAAGGCTCTCTATACGTAGATGATCTCCACATATCATGTGAAAGTTCAGATATACTTTTTATTGAAAGACAGCTACAATCAGCTGTCGATAAAATAGTACAATGGTGTGATAAAAACGGATTTACAATTTTCAAAACTAAGTCCCATGGTGTGCACTTTTGCCGGAAGCGTAATTTACACCCAGATCCTGAAATCTACCTTGCGGGAGACAAGATTAACATTGTGGAGGAAGCTAAGTTCTTAGGCATTATATTCGATCGAAAGTTGACTTTTCTGCCTCACATCAAATATCTGAGAAAAAAATGTGAAAAATCTTTAAACATTCTAAAAGTCCTTTCATCTACTTTTTGGGGTGCTGATCGTCCGTGTCTGTTAAAAATTTTCCGCTCCATCATCCGCTCGAAATTGGATTATGTCTGTGAAGTGTATGGTTCAGCTCGCAAATCTGTTCTTAATAAGTTGAATTTTATCCACCATTCTGCCCTCCGTTTATGTTCTGGAGCTTTTAGAACCTCACCTATTGATAGTTTATATGTTGATTGTTTTGAGGAACATCTCGATTTTAGGCGCAAAATTTTAAGTCTTTATTACTATTTTAGATCTTCATCCATCACTAATCATCCTGTAAATACCCATAGTTTTAATCCCTATATCATGCGTCTATATCAAAATAGACCTTTTTATATTCCATATTTTCATCTTAGAATTCAGTCGATTTTAAAAGACATTAATTTTGAGAACCCAGACATTATGGTTGTAAATTATTTTAATCCACCTTGGGAAGTGCCAAATTTTAAATTTCTCAATCCTTTTAAGTATTTTGACAAGGCTTCCACTGCCGATGTTATTTATAGAAATCTTTTTTATTATCATAATCAGAATTTCTGTTTGTATACCCCTATTTTTACTGATGGGTCAAAGACTGATAATTCCGTGAGTTGTGCTTATGTAATCGGGGAAAATACATACAGCCACCGTCTGCATCCTGCTTTTTCCATCTTTTCTGCAGAAATAATGGGCATTCTGAAGGCCCTGGAGCAAATTTCTAATGATGCAGGAAATTACATTATCTACTCCGATTCTCTTAGCGTCCTAAACTCTCTATCTTCTCTTGACCATAAAAGCAATCCTCTCATACTCCAGGCAGTTCACACGTGAAGGAATTTACACTCCAGTGGATTTAAAATTATCTTCTGTTCTGTACCTGCACATGTTGGAATCAAAGGCAATGAAACAGCAGACAGAGCAGCTAAATGTGCGGCCGATATTCTGGATTCTCCTATCCCCTATAGAGATGCGGGAAAATATATCATGAATCTAGTCCATTCAAAATGGCAAAACTTGGGGGACGGACGTACTCTCAACAAGCTCCATAATATAAAACCTATCATCAAATGCTGACCTACCCTCCCATCCAGGAAAAATGATGTTATCTTGACTCGACTTAGAATAGGACATACTCGTTTTACCCATGGGCACCTTCTCCTTGGTGAACCTGTCCCCATATGTAACATCTGCAATGTCGCTATGTCCGTACGGCATATTTTAGTTGAGTGTCCAAATTTTAAAGTTTACAGACATCGCCATTTTAATACTAATGACAATAATCTAAAAGATTTACTTGGTATTACACCTCATCCTAATGTTTTATCCTTTTTGCGAGATATTGGGTTTTACCATCATATCTGATTTTTTCTTCACTTTTGTCGTTTGTCATTTTTACAATTTTTAAATCTTTCATCTTTTTTATCTAACTTTTTTCATAGTGTTATTGTGAGGTTTATGTTTTACGATTGTATCCTCTACTTTTTACATTGTCTTTCTAAGGTACACTTCGGTTTGGCACAATATATTCCGTTTGGGATTCAGTGCCAATAAATTCAAATCATCCATCCATCCATCCACTCTGCTGTCTCTTGTTCCTCTTGGCGTCTAAACTGCCCACGTGTTTGTCGTGCGTGGATACCCGTGTCCTCGGAAATGGGGATCCTGGTAATTGATGGGCTTCTTCGTAGGGGAATCATCTGAATGGCATTTCCATTTATGCGGGGAATCTTCAACACATTGCTTTGGCCTGGGCTTCGAGTAAACAGGGGGTACGTAAGTTCCGGTGCGTATCAATCGGCTGGTGGATTAGACTTGGTCATCTGCTACGGTTCAAGCGATCAGTCTTTCGACTGTGAGCGTATAGACCAGGCTAGCACTGGTGAAGAACCCTGCATCTCCTTGTTGGGCTCCATGGTGGGTGGTGCCGTCGGGTCTGAATCTAAATAACTCTTATCATGGATATTTTCAAAAAATACTCCCCTGTAATTGAGTCGTCAACAAATTCGAAAATACTTACTGCTGCTAGGTTCTTTATAATTAAATGCAATGAAGGAAACTTCAAAAATGTGTCCCCGTTTCTTATCCACAAAGTCATACAGTCTGCTGTTGGAGATGTGAAGAACGTTTAAAAGTTACAGTCTGGTGATCTTCTCTTGGAAGTTGCCAACAACGCCCAAGATATAAATATATCCAAGCTAAAAACCATAGGTACAAGATCTGTTAACATAAACATCCACAAAAGTTTGAACCAATCCCGTGGCGTAATATTTGAACCCGATTTTCAAAACATCCCCGAATGTGAAATCCTGGAAAACCTAGAACCCTTTAATGTCAGTGCTGTCCGCCGTATTACCATCCGCAGAGATAATAACATAATCAACACTAAACATTTAATTTTAACTTTCGACTTGCCAAAACTCCCAACTAACATTAAAGCCAGCTACCTTAACTGCAAAATGAGACCTTACATACCTAACCCGTTACGATGTTTCAAATGCCAAAGGTTCGGTCACTCGCAGACATCCCGTCGGGGGTCCTTGACCTGCGCACGTTGTGCTGCCTCTGGACACAGGAGTGAAGGATGCTCTGAGCCTTTTAAATGTATCAACTGCAAGGGAGACCATTCCTCTTACTACCGATCGTGCCCAAACTGGAAAATAGAGAAAGAAATTCAAACTACAAAAATAAAACAGAATATTTCCTATGTAGAAGCCCGCAAAATAGTAAATTCCAGTACCCCAACACCTGGACTCTCATATTCTGCAGCAACCAAATCCATGAAATCAATAGCTACTCAAACTGAATTTCCGGCTAAAATAGACAGTTTGCCTCTAAAGAATTCAGAGCCTTTAAATTCCAATCAACGTAACAGATAACCTGCTAAACTAGTTGCCCCACTTTCCACGTCTAAATCTCTAAATAATAAACACTCTGTAATGCCTGAAATCTCAACTGAAACTCAGAACACCAATCGTAAAGAAAGAAAGACTATAAAAACAGCTCAGAAAATAGACCCCCAGTTCAAAAAGATTCTACTTACAAATGGAAAAGTTCTCGATTCAAACAAAAAAAAAATGTACCTCCCCAACCTTTTATTGACGAATCAATCTTAAACTTAAATCCCTCGGATTCTGATGTCTCTGATGAGTCCATGGAAGACGAAGAAATCGATTCCTCCAAGCACCTTGACGGGATTGCATCTTCTCATTCTTCCAATCCCTTTTAATTATGGCCTTGCTGCTTTCTTGGAATTGCCACGGTTTTCTGCATAAAATAGACGATCTCCACATTCTGATTTATGACCATAATACCGCTTGCATTGCTCTCCATTAAACATTCTTACAATGTCAAATCAAAGTCCCTAAAATCAGGAACCATACTCATTTAAGGAAAGATCATGAACTTGGCAATAAGGCCTCTGGCGGTGTCGCCCTGATTATTTCGAATAGTGTTCCTTTTCAGTCCCTTAACATTAAAAATAACCTTCAAGCCGTTGCGGCCCGTGTCAGGTTACAATGTCTAACTACTGTATGCAGCCTCTACTTACCTCCAAACGAAGCCATAAACATACGTCAGTTAATTAAATTAATACAGGATCTTCCACCTCCCTTCATTTTGCTCGGGGACTTTAACGCCCATAGCCCCCTTTGGGGAAGTAATGAGGTGAATAAAAAGGGACAAGCCATCGAGTCACTCATATCTGATCTCTACTTATGTATCCTCAACAATGGCGACAATACTTACTTCCATAAGCCTACCAAAAGTTTTCATGCCATAGACCTCGCCATCTGCTCTCCCTCAATTCTTCCTTTATATTCATTTTCAGTTTCCAGTGATCTTCATAATAGCGATCATTTCCCAATCATTCACTCTCCGCTTTACAGTAACTCTTATGATATCTCCTCTCATATTCGTTACATTGAAAACAGGCCAGACTGGTTGAATTTCACTTCACTCGCCGTTATCACTCCTGAAATAACTACTGGCACCATTGACGAAGCAGTTAATAATGTAACATCCACTATTATTAATGATGCAGATGTCAGTATTCCAAAATCTCGCCCTACCAACAGAAAAAAATAAAAAACCGTGGTGGAACTCCGATTGTCTTCGTGCAAAGAAATTGCAGCAGAAAGCCTGGAGTATCTTCCGTAGGTACCCAACT
>JAGEOH010000018.1:45007-71005 GCA_032207245.1 Pardosa pseudoannulata | reverse complement strand
TTTAGATAACATCCTGTATCTCGAAACTCAAATTCGTAATTCTTTTCTGAAACGGAATCATTTAATATCAGTTTTTTTCGACATACAGAAAGCATATGATCACACTTGGAGGTACGGCATTCTTCGAGATCTCCATAGTTTAGGTTTTCGTGGCAACATGCCAAATTTTATTAAAAATTTCCTAGCTTATCGGGAATTTAATGTTCGGATCAACGGCACATTATCTAACAGCTTTATTCAGGAGGAGGGGGTTCCTCAAGGATCTGTGCTAAGTGTCACCCTTTTCTCTATAAAGGTGAATGATATACTAAAGCAAATACCACCAACTGTGAATGGATGTCTATATGTCGACGATCTCCAAATATCTGCACAAGGGAAAGACATTCGCTATCGAACGGCAACTACAAACATCCATCAATCGTATTATTAAATGGTGCAATATTAACGGTTTTAAGATATCTGAGGACAAAATTACTTCTGTTCATTTCTGCCGTAAACGTGGACTCCATCTAGACCCTGAGCTATTCTTAGGATCTTTTAAAATTGACGTTCACGATAGTTTTAAATTTTTAGGTATTTACTTTGACAAAAAGCTTACGTTTGCAAACCATGTTTCTTATCTCCGTACAAAGTGTGAAAAGAGCCTAAATCTTTTAAAAGTGCTGTCTAATACTTCATGGGGTGCCGACCGTGATGCTATGCTTCGAATATATCGTGCTGTCATCCGGTCAAAAATGGATTATGCTTGTTGCGTTTATGGCTCTGCTCGCGCATCTGTTTTAAGAAAACTTGACACGGTGCATCATTCCGCACTTCGGATCTGCTCCGGTGCTTTTAGAACTTCACCCATTTAAAGCTTTTATATCACATGTCATGAACCATCACTTCATCATATACGTCATTATATATCGGTTAATATATATTTCCGTATCATCTCCCATCAGTCACACCCATTGAGAAAATTATTTTTAGATAACCATTTAGATCGCCTTTATTTTAATCGTCCACTCTCCATTCCTTCATTTGGTTTTAGAATTCGTAAAAGTCTTATAGATACTCAGCTTCCTAACATCGATATTTCACCTTGCCTCTTATTTCAATCGTCACCTTGGGAGAACTATAATATTCATTATCTGCAAACATTTAAGGGCTTTATAAAAGAAAACACGGACTCCTATATTTATCAGCAACTATTCAGTTCCTTTAAGGCTCAATATCTTAATTATGAGGACATCTATACAGACGGCTCTAAATCTCGTGATTATGCTGGTTTTGCGTATTGTGGCAGCTCTAGCGTTTTCAGCTATATACTTCAACCTTTCTGCTCCATATTTACAGCCGAAAAAATTGCAATATACGAGGCTTTAAGGTATATTTCATCCAATAATAAAAGATTCTCTATAGTCTACTCGGATTCAATGAGTGCTTTGGAAAGCCTGAAATCTAATTCCATTACTCAGAGTTACGTTTCTCGTGCTGTCCAGATGCATAGAAAACTTGCCCGTAGAGGTTTTAATATACTTTTCTGTTGGGTTCCTAGCCACGTTGGTATTTCTGGTAACGAGAAAGTGGACACTTTGGCAAAACAAGCAACTACACTTTACACCGGCGATCTGCCTTACATTGACATAAAAAAAGCCATTTCTTCTTGCACAAATGAGCTCTGGAATTCCGAATGGAATTTGCAAATTCTAAACAAGCTTCACGTCCTTAGACCATCGATCTCCTTTTGGCCATGCTTCCCGAATCGCAAGTTGGATGTAGTCTTGAGTCGTATTCGCATCGGTCACACTAGACTCACCCATAAACATTTACTTTTCGCTGAGCCTGCTCCACAATGTTCTCTCTGTCATACTCATCTCACCATTCATCATATTTTAACTTCATGCCCGGCATTTACACGATTTTATAATATTCATTTTAAAACTTTTAATCCCAGCTTGAGCGAACTTTTGGGTGAGACTCCCCACCCAAAACTATTTGAATTTCTCATCCGTATTGGTGTTTTTAACCTTGTTTAATTTAAAAGGTTTTAATATACGTTGTTTTTTACTTATGCGCTTTCTTTTAAATTTGACTAATATTTACTTCTGCTTTTAAATTATATATATAAGTATACATATTTTGGTTAATATTTTCAATCTTTGTTTGGCGCAGCATATCCTTGCTTGGATTTTGCGCCAAAAAACCCCCAACCAACCAACCATCTCCCATTTCTCTTAAAACACATCTACAAGCAGTTGCTGCGAGAATTCATATTAACTGCCTGATCACTTTTTGCAGACTTTATCTCCCTCCGAAAACCTCTGTTGACCAGATTTCTTTAAATAATGATATGTAAACTTCTTTCCCCTTTTATAATTATAGGTGATCTCAACGACCATAACCCGCTGTGGGGAAGCCCTAATATTAATCGTCGTGGAAAACAAATTGAAAAACTTATTTCTGACTACAACCTTTGTTTATTTAATACTGACCAGAGCACTTACTTCCATTTTCCTACACAATCTTACCATGCACTTGATCTCGCTATTTGTTCACCCTCTCTCTTTCCTTTGTTTAACTTTAATGTCGATAATGATCTCCATAATAGTGACCATTTTCCCATCATCTGAAGGCACACCACTCACACCACTACCATTCAAAGTATTCCGCGCTATATAATTGATAAAGCCAACTGGAACATGTTTTCTAATCTTGCTGAAATTACTTATGATGCCGTTGAAAACCTTCCTATTGATGAAGCGGTTACTTCTGTAACGAACATCATTATTAACGCCGCTGATAATGCAATTCCTAAATCTTCTGGACGCTGCCGTAGCCAAAGCAAGCCTTGGTGGAATGATGACTGCCGCTTTGCTTATAGAGACAAGAGAAGAGCATGGTGAACATTTCGTCGCCGTCCTACTACCGAACCCCTCAGGGGGTTTACCTACTTTAGGTAAACACGGGTTTCGCAATCCCGAGGTACCCCAGCGATCTTTTCTCATTTCTTTTCTACTCTCTTCTTGTCTTCTACTTTATTCTTATCTTTCTCCCTCGTTGCGGTTTCCTCTTTTGAGGTGAGGGCACCCCTTGAGTAGCTGTTTCCGCTCTGTTGTTTCTTGCTCCTCTTGGCGTTGAAGCCGCCCACGTGTTTGCCGTGCGTGGTTACCCGTGTCCTCGGAAATGGGGATCCTGGTAATTGAGGGGCTTCCCCGTAGGGGAATCATCTGAATGGCATTTCCATTTTTGCGGGGAATCTTCAACACATTGCTTTGGCCTCGGCTTCGAGTAAACGGGGGGTACGTAAGTTCCGGTGCGTATCAATCGGCTGGTGGATAGACTTGGTCATCTGCTACGGTTCAAGCAATCGGTCTGTTGGCTGTGCGCGTATAGCCCCGCTAGCACTGGTGCAGAACCCTGCATCCCCTTGTTGGGCTCCGTGGTGGGTGGTGCGGTCGGGTCCGAATCTTAAATACATTTATTATGGATCCTTTAAAAAAACACTCCCCCGTCAATGTATCGTCTGTTTCCAATGAAACAAATACTGTTTTTCGTTTTTTTCTGATCAAATGTGATGATGGAAATTTTCATAACATGTCTCCATTTTTAATCCATAAAGTCATTCTGTCTACTGTAGGAGAAGTGCGAAACGTAAAAAAACTGCAATCCGGTGATCTTCTTGTGGAGGTTACTAATAACACTCAAGCCATCAATATCAGTAAATTAAAAACAATAGGCAATAGAACCGTTTCCGTTAACATCCATAAAAGTTTAAATCAATCCCGAGGCGTCATATCTGAACCTGACCTACAGAACATCTCTGAATCAGAAATACTTGAAAACCTAAAATCACAAAATGTCGTTGCTGTCCGCCGTATAACTATTAATAGAGACAATAGAACAATTAACACTAAGCATATTATCCTGACGTTCGAACAACCAAAACTCCCGACTTCCATCAAAGCTGGATTCTTAAACTGCCACGTAAGACCCTACATCCCAAACCCTTTGCGATGCTTTAAATGCCAAAGATTTGGACATTCGCAGACGTCCTGTCGTGGATCTTTCACTTGTGCACGTTGCTCCGAAGCAGGTCACAGTAGCGAAGGATGTACCTCACAAAGTAAATGCATTAATTGCAAAGGCGACCATCCGTCATACTCAAGATCATGCCCGAACTGGTTAATAGAAAAAGAAATCCAAACCATAAAAATAAAACAAAACATCTCGTATCCCGAAGCCCGCAAAATAGTGAAATCTAAAACCCCCAAACCTGGACTCTCTTACTCTGCCGCTACCAAATCTACTAAATCCATAGCTACCCAAACTGATTTACCTGTTAAAGCTATCACTCTTCCCATATCTTCACAACCAAAAAAGAATAAACGTCCTGTCTCGATACAAGTCTCAGAAACTGTTGTTCAGGATACTTTTCGGAAACAAAAAAACTATAAATAAAAAAGGAATTGAAAATAGACCTCATATACCCAAAGAATCTGCTTTTAACAGGAAACAAACTCGTTTAAAACAAAAAAATATTCCTCCCCAGCCGTATGTCGATGACTCTATTCTAACGTTAAATCCTTCAGACTCTGAAGTATCTGATGAGTCTATGGATCAATCAGACACTGACACTCCCAATCATTCTAATGGGGCTACTCAACCATTGTCTAATGCTTCAACACCCTTATAATCATGGCCCTGCTGCTTTCATGGAATTGCCACGGTTTTCTTAACAAAATCGACGATCTGCACATCATAATTCATGATCATAATCCCGCCTGCTTTGCCCTGCAAGAAACGTTTTTACATTCACAAAATAAAGCCCCCAAAATCCGCAACTATTCTATTTTAAGAAAGGATTACGAATCTGGAAATAAAGCCTCTGGAGGTGTTGCACTAATTATATCTAACAGCATTCCTTTTCAGTCTCTGAATCTAAATACAAACCTTCAAGCAGTTGCCGCACGTGTCCGTCTTAAATCCCTCACTACTGTTTGCAGCCTATATTTACCCCCCAATGAACCAATCAATCTACATCAGCTCACAAATTTAATAAACCAACTTCCTCCTCCGATAATCCTACTCGGTGACTTCAACGCCCATAGTCCTCTTTGGGGTGGTCCCGAGGTCAATAATAGAGGTCAACTAATCGAATCATTCATATCCGATCTTTCTCTGTGTATTCTAAACAATGGGGATAACACCTACTTTCATAAACCTACTAAAAGTTTCCACGCCATAGACCTTGCAATTTGTTCTCCATCTGTCTATCCTTTATACTCATTTTTCGTTTCAAGTGACCTTCACAATAGCGACCACTTTCCGATATTTCTATCTCCGCTCTACCATAATTTGCAATATATACCTCAACACATTCGGTACATCGAAAGAAGAGCAGACTGGTCTTCTTTCAAATATCTGGCAGTTATCACTCCCGACACTCTAACTGGAACTATAGATGAAGCTGTCAACCAGGTAACCTCCACAATCATCAAAGCGGCGGACGTCACAATACCGAAATCTTCCTGTTCAGTCAGGAAAAATAAAAAACCGTGGTGGAACTCAGATTGTCTATACGCAAAAAAACAGCAGCAGAAGGCATGGAGTATCTTTCGGAGATACCCCACTACCGAAAACCTGATAATCTTTAATAAGGCTAAAGCTCTTGCCAGGAAAATTAGACGCCATTCTCAAAGGGAGTCTTGGGTGAAATATGTATCAGGTATTACAAACTCAACGTCCAGTAAAGAACTCTGGATAAAAGCTAAAAGAGCAATGGGCATTTATCATAATAATCCAATTTCCTGTCTTTCTCATAATGGACAAATCATTTCAGATATAAAAGATATAACGAACACAATTGGTGAAACCTTTGCCTCAGCCTCCAGCAAACATTCTTATTCGAAAGATTTCCAGTTCTACAAAACAATGTCTGAAAAACAAACCGTAAACTTTACAACTTCATTAAACTTGCCCTACAATAGCCCTTTTAACATCCAGGAATTACTTTTCTGTTTACGTCAGTGTGGAGATACTTCACCAGGTCCTGATGCCGTGTCCTTTAAAATGCTTAAACACCTCTCTCATAAATCTCTTACTACCCTTCTACATCTATATAATAGAATCTGGTTGGAAAATAAATTTCCAATTTCCTGGACTCAAGCAATCGTTATTCCCATTAGCAAACCTGGAAAAGATCCCACTAATCCGTGTAACTACCGCCCAATTGCTCTTACAAGCTGCCTCTGCAAACTCCTTGAGAAAATGGTCAATAGGCGTCTGACATTTATATTAGAAAAGGAACATCATATTCATCCGTTTCAAAGCGGATTTAGGAAAAACAGAACAACTGTAGATAACATCATACATCTTGAAACCCAAATTCGTAATGCCTTTCTAAGACGCAACCACTTAATATCCGTTTTCTTTGATATAGAGAAGGCTTATGATCGAACTTGGAGGCATGGAATTCTTCGGGATCTCCATCGTTTAGGTTTTCGTGGAAACTTGCCAAATTTTATCAAGAACTTCTTGTTTTATCGGGAGTTTAAAGTTCGAATTAACACCACTCTTTCCAACAGCTTTATACAAGAAGAGGGCGTTCCTCAGGGTTCTGTTCTGAGTGTCACACTTTTCTCTATTAGGGTTAACGACATATTAAATCAAATCCCATCAACCGTAAAAGCATGCTTATATGTGGACGACCTGCAAATCTCTGCACAAGGCAAAGATATTCGTTTCATTGAAAGGCAATTACAAACCTCAATTAATCGAATTTTTAAGTGGTGCAATATAAATGGTTTTAAAATATCTGGGGAGAAGACGACTTGCGTGCATTTTTGCCGTAAGCGTGGACTTCATCTGGACCCGGAGCTCTTCTTGGGATCTTTTAAAATTGACGTTCACGATTGTGTAAAATTTTTAGGTATTTACTTTGACAAAAAACTTACGTTTGCTAAACATATTTCTTATCTCCGCACAAAATGCGAAAAGAGCCTAAATCTTTTAAAAGTGTTATCTAATACTTCATGGGGCGCCGACCGTGATGTCATGCTTCGAATATATCGCTCTGTTATCCGGTCAAAAATAGATTATGCTTGTTGCGTTTATGGCTCTGCTCGCGCATCTGTTTTAAGAAAGCTTGACACGGTGCATCATTCCGCTCTTCGGATCTGCTCCGGTGCTTTTAGAACTTCACCCATTCAAAGCCTATATATCACATGTCATGAGCCATCACTTCATCACATACGTTATAATATATCGGTTAAAACTTACTTTCGTATCATCTCTCATCAATCACATCCATTGAGAAAAATATTCTTGGATAATAATCTGGATCGTCTTTATTTTAATCGACCACACTCCATTCCTGCATTTGGATTGAGAATTAGGAGAAGCCTTAAAGATACTCAGCTTGCCAGCATTGATATCTCACCTCTTCTTTTATTTCAAGCGCCATCCTGGGAGAACCATAACATTCATTATCTTCAACCATTTAAAGGTTTTTTAAAAGAAAGCACTGACCCGTACATTTACAAACAACTTTTCAGTTCCTTTAAAGCACAATATCCGAACTATGAGGGCATATATACTGATGGCTCTAAATCTCAGGATTATGCTGGTTTTGCCATTTGTACTGACTCTAATGCTTTGAGCTATAGTCTTCATCCTTTGTGTTCCATATTTACGGCCGAAGTCATCGCAATATACGAAGCCTTAAAGTACATTTCATCCAGTAATAAAAGGTTCTTTATAGTCTTCTCGGATTCAGTCAGTGTCTTGGAAAGCCTCAAAACTGACTCGAATACTCATAGTTATGTTTCTCTTGTTATCCAGCTGCACAAAAATCTTTCTCGTCGTGGGTTTTATATACTTTTCTGTTGGGTTCCAGGTCACGTCGGTATTTCCGGTAACGAAAAGGCTGATGCTTTGGCGAGACAGGCAACATCATCATATTCTGGTCCTCTGCCTTATAACGATATAAAAAAAGCTATCTCTCGTATGACATATGACCGCTGGAATGCAGAGTGGAACACAGAAACTGAAAATAAACTTCACTCCATCAGGTCATCCATCTCATTTTGGTCGCCTCTCAAATGTCGAAAAATGGACGTCATTTTAACACGTCTTCGTATTGGTCATAGCCGAGTCACTCATAAACATTTGCTATGTGCAGAGCCTACTCCGCAATGTTCTATTTGTCATACTCACCTCACTGTCCATCATATTTTAACTTCATGCATTGCTTTAAAACATTTTTATAATATATATTTTAAAACTTTTAATCCTAGTTTGAGTGAACTTTTGGGTGAAACTCCTCATCCCAAACTGTTTGAGTTTCTCTATCGTACTAGTGTTTTAGACCTCATTTAAATGATTTTTAATGTTTTAATGCGAGTCTTTACCTCGTCTTTGCTGTATTTATTTTTATAAATTTTTTGTATTTTCTCCTACATTTAAATTACAATTTTGTTTCAATATGTGCTCTTTTGTTTGGCGCAGCATATCCTAACTTGGATCTTGCGCCAATAAACCATAACCAACCAACCAACCAACCTACTACCGAAAATTTAGCTGCCTTTAAGAGGTACAGAGGTGTGTTTAGGCGCACATTGCGTCGCAGCCAGAGAGATTCGTGGAGAAACTATGTTAATAGCATATCTTCTGCCACTACCAAACAGCTATGGAAAAAAGTAAAGCGTGTTTCCGGATATTATCCCAATAATCAAATTCCAACTTTGAAGTATGGCAATAGTACTATCTCCTCTTTAAATGATATAGCCAACACAATAGCCTTTACACTTTCGGATACCTGTTCCACTAATGGGTACAACCCCCAATTCATCAGAATAAAAACCAAATAAATTTTCGTACCAAAGTTTTTCTGCCTTACAATAGCAAATTTAAGTTATATGAACTACGTAAAGCCCTCGATAATACCCATAAAAGTTCTACCGGTCCTGATAATATTTCCTATGATATGATAAAAAATCTGTCTCCGGCTTCTTTAAATAACATTCTATACCTGTACAATAGAATCTGGCAAGAAAATACTTTTCCATATTCTTGGAGGATGGCTATTGTCATCCCCATTTTGAAACCTGGCAAAGATCCCACGAATCCTCTGAGCTATCGCCCGATTGCTCTTACCAACTGTCTCTGTAAAATTTTAGAGAAAATGGTTAATGCTCGTTTGGTCTACTTTCTTGAAAGTAATTATCTCCTTTCTAATCTCCAAAGTGGTTTTCGTTATGGTAGAAGTACCATAGATAATATCGTGGACTTCGAGAGCAGAATACGGAACGCTTTTGTTAGGAGAAACCATTTAGTCTCTATTTTTATTGACGTTGAAAAAGCATATGATCGTACATGGAGATACGGTGTACTGCGCCAACTCTACAATTTCGACTTAAGAGGTAACCTGCCTAATTTTATCAGAAATTTTTTATATAGGCGTGATTTTAAAATCCGACTAGGTAACACTTTTTCGGACGTTTTTATACAAGAAGAGGGTGTACCTCAGGGAAGTGTTCTTAGCGTTACGCTTTTTAGTATCGCTATAGACAACATTTTAAAAGTTTTGCCGCTGTCTGTAAAAGGCAACCTATATGTGGATGACCTACATATTTCCTGTGAAGGAGCTGATATGCGTTTTGTCACTAGACAACTACAAACAGCGATAAATAAGATCGTTAAATGGTCCGATGAGAATGGTTTTCAGATTTCAAAAACGAAGACTTGCGGGGTTCATTTTTGCCGGAAACATGGTCTCCACCCGGACCCTGAAATTAGTATCGCGGGCAACAACATCAGTATGGTTAACCAGGTAAAATTTCTGGGTATTACTTTTGACAGAAAACTTACCTTTTTACCCCACATTATGGATCTTTGGAAGAGATGTGGAAAATCTTTAAATATCTTAAAAGTTCTCTCTAATACTTCCTGGGGTGCCGATCGTGATTCCCTTTTAAGAATCTATTACGCTCTTATCCGTTCTAACCCCTCAGGGGGTTTACCTACTTTAGGTAAACACGGGTGTCGCAATCCCGAGGTACCCCAGCGATCTTTTATCTCTTTTCCGTTTCCCCTCCTCTTGTCTCCTACTTTCTCCTTTCTTTTTCTCCCTCGTTGTGGTTACTTCTTTGGAAGTGAGGGCTTTTCTCGTGATGCTATGTTCCGTCCTGAACATAGCCTCTCGCGAACTGTTAACTGCCCACGTGTTTGCCGTGCGTGGAGACCCGTGTCCGCAGAAATGAGGATCCTGGTAATTGAGGGGACTTCCCGTGGGGGAAATCATCTTTTATGGAATTTCCATTTTGGCGGGGAGTGTCCAACACGTTGCTTTGGCCTCGGCTTCGTGTAAACGGGAGGTACATACTGGTCCACATGTATCAATCGGCTGGTCGACTTTCGGCTTGGACTAAGTGATCGGTGTACTCGCTGGACTGTTGCGTTAAGGGTGGTAGCAGCTTCAGAAGTACCTGTGATCGTATAGATCCCGGCTAGCACTGGTGCAGGTTTCTGCATCCCCTTGTTGGACTCCGTGGTGGGTGGTGCCGTCGGGATCCGAATTCTCATTATACTATCATGGCTTCCTTTCCCCCCCCTCACTACTCTCAAGGAGAGCAACAAAATGTGAAATTCATTAATAATAACACACGTTTCTTTATTATAAAAAAAATTAACAGATGACAGTTTTTAAACACATATCACCGTTCGTAATCCATAAAATTATAAAATCTGATGTTGGTGACTTAGAAACCATCAAAAAACTTAATTCCGGAGATATCTTAATAAAAGTTTCTAATGCACTTCAGGCTCAAACTATCATATCGCGTACTACTTTAGGTTCATTTTCAGTTATTGTTTTACCACATAATAGTCTCAATATTTCAAAAGGCGTAATATCCGAATCCGAAATTTTCACCTCGTCTGAGGATGAAATTTTATAGAATCTTAAGGACCAAGGAGTAACCCAGGTAAGGCGCATCACGATTCGTCGTGGTGGGGATACTCTAAAAACTAAACATATAATACTTACTTTCAATAGCCCGAATCTTCCGTCACATATTATTGCAGCTTACCTCCGTTGTCCAGTGCGCCCTTATATCCCAAACCCCTTACGTTGCTTCAAGTGCCAACGGTTTGGCCATTCTAAGTTATCTTGTCGTGGAGCCGTTACCTGCGCCCGCTGCGCAGAAGCTGGCCCACGGGTCTGAAAATTGTGAAAAGGCACCGATGTGTGTTAATTGCAAAGGGGCTCATCCATCTTTCTCCCGCTCTTGCCCTTCTTGGCAGATGGAGAAAGAAATACCAATCTTTAAAAATAAAAAACAATATAGCTTATCCCGAGGCCCATAAATTGATACTCTCTCGTACACCAAAACCCGGTCTTTTATATTCAGCAGCTTTAGTTCCCAAGACGGTAAAATCTGTAGGCGTACAATCAGAAATTTCAGAATCCCATATCCTCAATAGAATCGGAAAAGTATCTAAAGCTACTTCTGTGGAAAATATCAAACTTACTACAAAACAAGTACCTCCCCAAAAACTTACAAACTCCTCTACTATAAAAAACGACGCAAATACCGCTCATAAAATTAATAAAAACAATAAGCAAAATATAAAAAGGCGATTAAAACCTCTACCACCGAACCATCCATTACGAGATAAACTTCCACCTCCTGCAATTAAAATAAAAACAAAATTGAAATCTGCTGATTTTTTAAAAAATGATAAAAAAGAAGTAGGGTTTGATGATGAGCCCATTAAAATGTATGTTTCTCCCGAGGATATGTCAGCTGAATCATCATCTGGATCTGAGACGGATTCTCCTACCTCCGTCCCTTAGATCCCCGTTCTTTAATCTTTCCTTTATAGTTCATAATGGCTCTTGTTTCATGGAACTGTCACTGATTCAAAACCCACGTGTCTGATCTTAGAGACATAGTAAATAAATTCCACCCAGCCTGTTTTGCACTCCAAGAAACTTTCCTGGATGAGTGCAAGATTGCTAAAATTCGGCGTTTTACCACCTACAGGAAGGATCATGTCACTGGTGGCAGGGCATCCGGAGGTGTAGCCCTTCTTGTTTCCCATGACTACCCATCTACTCCGATTAACCTTCAAACCGACCTTCAAGCAGTTGCAGTCAGAATCCATACCCACGCTCTCATTACTGTTTGCAGCATTTATCTACCTCCTAATAGCCCTATATCACAAAAATCCCTCAATAATCTAATAAAGGAACTTCCGAAACCGTTTATAATTATTGGTGATCTGAATGGCCATAGTACTCTCTGGGGAAACTCTGATCTTAACCGACGTGGTAAACGAATTGAGAAACTAATTTCAGACCATAATCTTTGCATATTCAATAGCGACCAGGCTACTTATTTTCATTTCCCTTCAAAATCCTATCATGCCCTCGATCTTGCAATCTGCTCTCCTCAGCTTCTCCCTTTCTTTAATTTTTCTGTTGATTCCGATCTACACAATAGTGATCATTTCCCCATACTTTTAACTCCTGTTGACTGTAACACTCCGTATTCCAAGATACCCCACTATATTATTGGGAAAGCAAACTGGGAAAATTTCCAGAATTTGAGTGTAATCACAAGAGAGATGGTTGAGGTGGATCCAATTGATAAGGTGGTCCAAAACGTGACGGAAAGAATTCTTGCTGCTGCCGATAATTCCATTCCAAAATCTTCTGGGCACTGCCGGAAACAGACTAAACCTTGGTGGAATGACGACTGCCGTGTCGCTTACAAAAACCAGAGGAAGGCATGGAGTAACTTCAACAGGTACCCTACGACTGAAAATCTTTCGGAGTATAAAAAATGTAGAGCTGTCTTCCGGCGCAACTTACGGAAAAGTCAAAGAGACTCATGGATGAAATATATCAATAGCATTTCTTCTACAGTCAGCAGTAAACAATTATGGGATAAAGTTAAACGTGCATCCGGACATTTCCCAAATAACCAAATTAACATTCTCCAGTATAAAAAAATACTATCTCTTCCGTAAAAGATATAGCAAACACAATAGCTACAGTCTTCAGTGACATTTGTTCAAGCAATAGTTACCAGTCCCCTTTCAATAAAATCAAAATAGATACTGAGAGAAAGCCTTTAAATTTTAAAACCAACACTCGACTGCCTTATAATAGCAATTTTACCTCATATGAATTAAATGAAGCCCTGCGTAATACCCACAACTCAGCTACCGGCCCTGACAATGTTTCTTATGTTATGCTTAAAAACCTCTCTCCAGATTCTCTAAAGAACCTACTTCATTTATATAATAGAATTTGGCATGAACAAACCTTTCCATCTTCCTGGAGAATGGCCACCATCATTCCCATCTTGAAACCGAACAAGGATCCTAAGAACCCAATGAACTACCGCCCCATCGCTCTCACTAACTGTTTGTGCAAGATCTTAGAAAAAATGGTAAATGCCCGTCTGGTTTTTTTCCTGGAAAGTAATCGCCTATTGTCTCTTTTTCAAAGCGGGTTTCGCCGTATCAGATCCACAATTGATAATATTGTTGATTTAGAGAGCAAAATTCGGAACGCCTTTGTAAAAAATCATCATCTTGTTTCTATTTTTATAGACATTGAGAAGGCATATGACCGTACGTGGAGATACGGCATATTGCAGAATCTTTACAACTTTGACTTAAGGGGTAACCCCCTCAGGGGGTTTACCTACTTTAGGTAAACACGGGTGTCGCAATCCCGAGGTACCCCAGCGAACTTTAATCTCTTTTCCCGTTTCCCCTCCTCTTTTGTCCTACTTTGTTCTTTCCCTTTTCTCCCTCGTTGTGGTTACCTCTTCGGAGGTGAGGGCTTTTCTCGTGATGCTGTGTTCCGTCCTGAACATAGCCTCTCGCGAACTGTTAACTGCCCACGTGTTTGCCGTGCGTGGAGACCCGTGTCCATGGAAATGAGGATCCTGGTAATTGAGGGGACTTCCCGTGGGGGAAATCATCTTTTATGGAATTTCCATTTTGGCGGGGAGTTTCCAACACGTTGCTTTGGCCTCGGCTTCGTGTAAACGGGAGGTACATACTGGTCCACATGTATCAATCGGCTGGTCGACTTTCGGCTTGGACTAAGTGATCGGTGTACTTTCTGGGCTGTGTTTCAGAAGTACCTGTGATCGTATAGATCCCGGCTAGCACTGGTGCAGGTTTCTGCATCCCCTTGTTGGAATCCGTGGTGGGTGGTGCCGTCGGGATCCGAACATTATTTTTTCTAATATGGGTTCTCAAAAACATCCAAACTTCTCTCCCTCAACAGGAGAGCACGTGGTCAGTCTGATTGCAAACGATAAAGCTCGTTTTTTCATTGTGAAAAATAATATAGAAGGAAGTTTCAGCTCTGTTTCTCCATTCTTAATACACAAAACAATAAAGTCTGTAATAGGTGAAGTTGAATCGATTAAAAAACTTAAATCTGGTGATCTTTTGTTACATGTTTCCTCTCCTACCCAAGCTAAATCCTTGTTTTCCCGTACTACATTAGGCTCATTCTCAGTTTCAGTTACTCCTCATGGTTCACTAAATTTTTCAAAAGGTGTGATATCGGAGTCAGATTTATACAACGTCCCAGAGGCTGAGATCCTTGAAAATCTTAATAGCCAAGGCGTTGTTGGAGTTCGACGAATAACTATTCGTCGTGATGGACAAACCATCAAAACTAAGCACCTCATACTTACGTTTGATAGTCCAAAACTCCCCTCTAATTTATACGCTGCTTATTTAAAATGTACCATCCGCTGTTACATTCCAAATCCTCTTCGTTGTTTTCAGTGCCAGCGATTTGGACATTCCAAGCTGTCGTGTCGTGGATCCGTTACCTGTGCTCGTTGTGGAGATGTCGGCCACGACTCGGAGAGCTGTGAGAAAACACCTTTATGCGTAAACTGCAAAGGTGCACATCCCTCTTTCTCCCGTGTTTGCCCGATCTGGCAATTCGAAAAAGAAGTCCAAACATTAAAACAGAAAAACAATATTTCATATCCGGAAGCCCGTAAAATAGTTGCCTCGCGCTGTCCAAAGCCTGGAGTTTCCTTTTCATCTGCCGTCAGCTCTAAATCTATGAAGACTTGCGGTACTCAAACTGAATTATCACAAAGCAAAATTATTAATAAAGTCTCCGTTACAGAATTTCCTTCTAAACAATTACCTAATGCAAATAATTTAACCTCTAACCCCCCAAAAAGCAATATCTCTCGAGCCTACAAAGTCGGAAATCCGAATAATCCTCCTGCCAATCCAAAGAAGAAAAAATCTCAGTTTATAGATAAACGTACGAAAAAACCATTATCAAAATCAGATTTCTTAAAAAAAACCTCCTCAGGTGACTCCTAATTCCCAGGAGTCTGAAGATCCAGTGAAACTTTTTGTGCCCTCCAGTGATGAGGGCATGCTAACTGATAACTCGTCGGACTCGGAGGCGGTTGTGTCCCACACCGCCCCACGTTAGACCACTCTTTTTCTTTTCTTTTCATTATGTCTTTGATTTCTTGGAACTGTCATGGTTTTAAACACCACAACTCCGATATCCGTGATCTTATTAACAAGTATCATCCTGTCTGCATTGCTTTGCAGGAAACTTTCCTTCATGACGCAACTTCGGCCAACATTCGCTATTACAGCACCTTCAGGAAAGATTATATGGACGGGGAAAGAGCCTGTGGCGGAGTGGCTCTACTTACCTCGCACGATTACCCCACATCTCCTATTGTACTTCAAACAGATTTGCAGGCTGTTGCCGTAAGAATTCATATTAATTATCTTATTACCATATGTAGTATATACTTACCTCCAAACTCCATAATCAACCTTAATAGTCTCAATAAATTAATTTCCCAGCTCCCTACTCCTTTTATTATTCTTGGTGATTTCAATGGCCATAGCACTCTGTGGGGTAGTCCAACAACTAATAACCGTGGCACTATAATAGAGAAATTCATTTCTGACCATAACCTATGCATCCTAAATACAGATGAAGTAACCTATTTCCACCAGCCTTCTAATACTTTTCATAGCCTAGATTTATCCATATGCTCACCGAATATCTTCTTGCACTGGAAACTTACTGTTGACAATTATCTTTACAATAGCGATCACTTTCCACTCATACTGTCTCATATTCATAGCACTCCCAACCCGACGATTCCCCGGTACATTCTTAATTCCGCTGATTGGACGGCTTTTACTGTATTGGCCGACATAACGAAAGACATGGTCGAGCAAAACTCTATTGAAGATGCTGTAAATACGATCACGAATGTCATCATTTCTGCTGCTGATATCTGCATTCCTAAAATTTCTGGGCGACCACGCAGACAAACAAAACCATGGTGGAACCAAAATTGTAAAAACACGTATAAAGAAAAGCGCAAAGCCTTCAATATCTTCAAAAGATATCCCACCGCTGATAATTTTACTAAATACAAGAAATGCAAAGCTATTTTCCGGCGTACTCTCAGACAAAGCCAGAGAGATTCTTGGGAAAAGTTTGTTAATAGTATTTCACCATCTACTTCCAGTAAAACTCTATGGTCCAAAGTAAAACGTTGTTCTGGGTTTTATCCAAATAATCAGATACCTATTTTGCACTACAATAACAATATAATCTCGTCTACAATAGATATATCAAACACAATTGCTGCTTCCTTTGCTAGTATCTCATCTAGCACCAACTATAATTCATTATTTACAAAGCAGAAAATTGCCTTGGAGAAAAATAAAATTAATTTCAGTAATCAGTCCATTTTTGCTTACAACTCTGACTTTACGATTTCTGAATTGAATTATTCCTTGCATGAAACTCACAAAACTTCACCTGGTCCTGATAACATTTCATACTCTATGATCAAAAACCTTTCCGTCGACTCTTTATCAAACCTACTCATTTTATACAATAGAATCTGGCAAGAACACACGTTTCCTACTTCGTGGAGAATGGCGACGGTCATACCTATTCTCAAACCTGATAAAGACCCCAAGAACCCTCTGAGCTATCGTCCCATTGCACTGACTAACTGTTTATGTAAATTATTTGAAAAAATGGTTAACAGAAGGCTGATTTACTACCTGGAAAGTAATAAATGTATATCCAATTTTCAAAGTGGCTTTCGACGAGGCAGGTGTACTATTGATAATGTCGTTGATCTGGAAACTAGAATTCGTAATGCTTTTGCAAAACGTAACCATTTAGTCTCCATATTTTTCGATATTGAGAAAGCTTACGACCGAACATGGAGACACGGTATATTGCTACAGCTATACAATATGGGTTTAAAGGGAAACTTGCCCATTTTTATTCAAAACTTTTTATATCGTCGTTTTTTTAGAGTTCGTGTTGGTAACATTTTATCATATCGTTTCATTCAGGAAGAAGGTGTTCCGCAGGGAAGTGTTTTAAGCGTCACTCTCTTCATCATTGCCATCAATCATATTTTAAATATTTTACCGTCATCAGTTCATGCTAACCTGTACGTGGATGATCTACAAATTTCTTGCGAGGGTGCAGATATGAGGTTCATTGAGAGACAACTCCAGGCTGCTGTAAAGAAGATTGCGACATGGTCTAATAATAACGGCTTCTCCTTCTCTTCATCAAAAACTCGCTGTGTCCACTTTTGCAAAAAACGGGCCTTACACCATGACCCAGAAATTCAATTTAACGGCCTCAAGATTGGCGTTGTGGAAGAAGTTAATTTTTTAGGCATTATATTAGACAAAAAGCTATCTTTTAAATCTCATATTTCTGCGCTTCGGAAAAAATGCGAACGTTCTCTTAACATCATAAAAGTTCTCTCTCACACTACCTGAGGAGCTCATCGGGAGTCGTTACTGAAAATTTACGGTGCTGTTATACGTTCGAAGATGGATTACGGTTGTGCTGTCTATGGCTCTGCGCGGAAATCTGTTCTACGTAGCCTTGATACCGTGCACCACTCCGCCCTTCGACTGTGTTCCGGAGCTTTTCGAACGTCTCCCGTTAAAAGCTTGTATGTTGTTTGTAGCGAGGCACCTCTTGAATTAAGACGAAAAATTTTATCCTTACAGTACTTTTTAAGACTCTCAGCTCATAAAAATCATCCTTTTCATAATCATATTTTAAATTCATATCTCACTCGTATTTATAATCATCGACGGTATTGCATCCCACCTTTCCAGAACAGAATGAAACATATATTAACTGAACTCAATTTTACTTATACAAATATTTTAGCAGCTGGTTTTTACATCTCACCTTGGACTGTTTCCAATTTTAACTTTTTAAATCCTTTTAACGACTTTGACAAAGCTTCTACGGCAGATATTATTTTTAAGCAAATATTTTACAGCCATAGACAAAGTTTTAGAAGCTACCACCCTATATACACTGATGGCTCCAAGTCTGATAATTTTGTGGGCTGTGCATATGTTACTGAGGAGAAGACTTGTAGTTTCTGTTTGGATCCCGCCTTCTCTATTTTCTCTGCGGAGATTTTAGCAATTTTAAAAGCTTTGGAAAGTTTGGATGGACGACGGAAGAAATACATTATTTACACTGATTCTTTGAGCACTTTACACTCATTGTCTTCACCTAATCCTCGCAGTAATCCTCTCGTTTTTAAACTTTTAAATATCTTAAAAAATCTCGCCTCATCTGGTTTTTCTATATATTTTTGCTGGGTGCCTTCACATGTTGGAATTGAGGGGAATGAAAGAGCAGACAAAGCTGCCAAGTCTGCAAGTAAATTTTTACAATTTGATTTGCCTTACTGTGATGCAAAGCACAATGTCGTGAAACGTCTTTATAAACAGTGGCAAGTAGAATGGGATCATATTGAAAATAATAAACTTCGCTCAATAAAATCTAGTATTAGTCTTTGGCCTGCTCATCCATCCATAAAGCGTGATGTAATTCTTACCCGTCTTCGCATCGGACATACCCGCTTCACTCACTGCCATTTAATTTTAGGGCAAAATGCGCCCATTTGTAATCATTGCAACGGTCCTATGACTGTGAAGCATATACTTGTTGAGTGTCCTGTGTTTGCCAACCAGCGGTTGAACAATTTTTCTTTTAATAATATACATTTAAGTGATATTTTAAACTCTGTTCCGCATCCAAACATTTTTACTTTCTTAAAAGTTATTGGTTTTTATCCTCACATTTAATTGTGTGAATTTTCACTTTTTATGGCGTCTACCTTTTTAATACCTTTTTGTATTGTTGTTTACTACTGCCTGAATTGTTGCTCTTAAATAGTTTGTGGTTATTAGTATTTATTTTTCACATACCGTTTTATGACTAAATTTTGCATTTATATTATACACCGCATGTCTGGCACATTATGTCCTTCTAGGATCCAGTGCCATAAAGCCTTATATACCAACCAACCAACCTTAAGGGGTAACCTGCCAATTTTTATCAAAAATTTTTTACATCTCCGGGAGTTTAAGGTCCGGATTGGAAATGTTTTTTCTGATGTTTTTATTCAGGAGGAGGGTGTGCCACAAGGTAGTGTCCTCAGTGTCACACTTTTTAATGTCGCCATTGATGGCATTTTAAAAGTAATTCCTTCTTGTGTGAAAGGAAATCTGTATGTTGATGAATTTCATATTTGTTGTGAAGGCGCGGATATGCGTTTTGTTGTCAGGCAACTCCCAGCTGCAGTCAATAAGATCCTTAATTGGTCCAACGAGAGAGGTTTTACTATTTCGAACACGAAAACATCATGCATTCATTTTACCCGAAAGCGTGGTATCCAACCAGATCCTGAAATTTATATCGGAGGGAACCCTATAAATGTTCTGAACCAAGTAAAATTCTTGGGTATAACCTTCGACCGTAAACTTTCTTTTTTACCCCACGTTATGGACTTGCGGAAAAGATGTGAGAAGTCTCTTAATATTTTAAAAGTTCTCTCGAGTACCTTTTGGGGAGCAGACAGACAATCACTTTTGAAAATTTATCGAGCGCTCATTCTCTCCAGACTTGATTATGGTTGTGTGGTCTATTGTTCAGCTAGAAAATCCGTCCTAGAAAAACTGAACTTCATTCACCATTCTGCTCTACGACTTTGCTCAGGAGCGTTCAGAACCTCCCCTGTTAAAAGTTTATACGTAGACTGCTACAATAAACCTCTTAATCTAAGACGAAAATTTTTATCCCTTTGTTATTTTTTTAAAATTTCATCCATTGCACATCATCCTGTAAATAATCATAATTTTAATCATTACCTTAAGCGCTTATATTCAGCTAGGCCTTCTTGTATTCTCCCTTTTCACCAGACGATCAAAAATACTATGGACGAAATTGGATTTTTTAACTGTGATATTTTAAGAACTGACAATTTTATATCCCCTTGGAATGTTTCTGATTTTACCTTTCTTAATCCTTTTAAAAATTTTGACAAAGGGTTTACCCCTGATATTATTTACTATCAATTTTTTTAATGACCACAGAGAAATGTACTCTAATTTTACACCTGTTTTTACTGACGGCTCTAAACAAGGCGATTTTGTCGGTTGCGCTTTTGTAATTGAGGATAATATATTTAGTTATCGACTGCATTCTGCGCTCTCTATGTATACAGCAGAAATTTTAGCCATTTTTAAAGGCTTGGAAGAACTGTCGCATCGTCAGAAAGGTAATTTTATTTTTTACTCTGACTCCAAAAGCGTGTTACAATCTTTTTCTACTCCAAGGTACGACAGTCATCCTCTAATATTTCAGGTCCTCAACCTTATCGAAAATCTAAGATCTGTGGGGTTTAGAATTCTTTTCAGCTGGGTTCCGTCCCACGTGGGAATTAAAGGAAATGAGGATGCTGACAAAGCAGCAAAAGCTGCTACTCAACTCTGTGATACGCCTTTGCCTTTTTGCGATATAAAAAATATATAAAAAATCTTCTGTATAAGAAGTGGCAGGATTCATGGAATGGAACGACTGATAACAAGTTGCGTGCCATTAAATCGAATATTGAAAAGTGGAACACATTAGCATCTAGAAGACTTGATGTTATTGTCACTCGCCTCCGGATTGGTCATACGCGATTCACCAACCGTCATCTTCTACACGGAGAATCTGCTCCAGTTTGCAATCACTGCAATACAGCAATCTCCGTAAAGCATGTTCTCATTGATTGTCCCCTTTTTAAAAAACATCGTGTTCAATATTTTAACTCTTCATCTATTCATATTGAAAATATTTTAAATAATCCACCTCATCGTAATCTATTTCTGTTTTTAAAAGACATAGGTTTTTATTCTCACATCTGAATTTTATACCTCATCGCTGGTTTTTACTTTTGATCATATCTTCTCTACACTGCTTTTGCATTTTTAGCTTGTTCCTTTTATCTATATGTTCCTTTTATCATCGTTCTATAGCTGTTTGTTTTGGTTAGTTGTAGAATAATTTTTAACTATTTGTTTGGCACAATATGTCCCACGAGGACTCAGTGCCATTAAACTCCATACAACCAACCAACCTTATCCGTTCTAAATTGGACTATGGTTGTATTGTGTACGGCTCAGCTAGGCAATCTGTCCTTAAAAAATTAAACATTATTCACTACTCCTCTCTCCGTTTATGTTCGGGAGCATTTCGTACTTCACCCGTCGAAAGTTTGTATGTGGACTCTTGTGATGAAGAGCTGGAACTTAGACGCAAGATCCTATCTTGTTTTTATTATGTAAATATTTCATCTTTGATCAATCATCCCCCTCATAATCATAATTTTAATCCTTTTCTCACGAGCCTCTATCAGGCAAGGCTTTCCTGTACTCCACCCTTTTATTATAGGATTAAACATATATTAAAGGACATTGATTTTAACATCAACAGTATTCTCTCTAAGGATCAAGTAGCTCCATGGAATTGTCCTAACTTTACCTTTTTAAATCCTTTTAAGAACTTTGACAAGAATTAAACTGCTGCTTTATTTATACACAAATTTTTTATGATCATAGACAAAGTTATACTGAGTATACGCCAATTTTTACTGATGGTTCAAAATGTGGTAATTTTGTAAGCTGTGCTTATGTGATTGGAAACAATATTTATGCTTACAAGTTGCATCCTGCAATTTACATTTTTTCTGCTGAGTGTATGGCTATTCTGAAAGGTTTAGAACATCTGTATAATCATAAGAAAGCCTGACTCTATGAGTGTGTTGGAATCTCTGCGTTCATTGAACTGCAAGAGCCATCCTTTAGTTTTTAAAATTTTTCATCTCATCGAAAGCCTTCAATCGCTTGGTTTTACGATCATTTTCTGTTGGGGTCCGTCCCATGTGGGCATACAGGGAAATGAAACAGCTGATAGCGCTGCAAAGTCTGCTGCTGATTTCCTCAAATTTCCTCTCCCTTGCAGTGATACTAAAAAATACTTTAAAAGTTGTTTTTATAAAATATGGCAGAGGGCATGGGACGAGAAGTCTGATAATACACTACACGCTATCAAGCCGAATATCGAGAAATGGCGCACTCTTTCCTCTCGAAAACAGGATGTCATTCTCACTCGTCTCCGTATCGGACACACTCGGTACACACATCGCCATCTTTTGCTTGGTGACCAGCCACCTAAATGCAAAAATTGCAGTGCTGACATGTCAGTTAAACACACCCTCATAGACTGTCCTCTCTTCACTCATCATCGTCTCCATTTTTTTAACTGCTCTACACCTGATATCAAATATCTTTTAAATGCCTCGCCACACCAAAAATTTTTAGCTTTTTAAAATCTATTGGTTTTTATCCTCATATTTAGCGTTGTTTTATCTCATTCTCTTTTTTAATTATATACGTTTTTCATCATTTGTTTTGTCCCACAATCGTTTTCTTTTTCTTTTAATACTCTGAAATTGTTTTTTGAATTTGGAAAATGGGAGTTAATGCATCCTTGTGTTTGGCACAATTTGTCCCAGGTGGATGTAGTGCCATTAAGCCCTAACAAACCAACCAACCAACTAATCCGCTTTCTCTGCCCTTTGTTTTTTCTCTCATGGCACTCCTCTCTTGGAACTGTCATGGTTTCGTGCATCACGTGTCTGACCTGAGAGATCTCGTAAACAAATACCACCCGGCATGCGTCGCTCTACAGGAAACATACCTTACTGAAAATAAAAATGCCAAACTTAAGCGTTATAGCACCTTTCGGAAAGATTGCATTGAAGGGGGCAAAGCGTCAGGTGGAGTGGCGCTCTTCACCTCTTTTGACCCTACTAGCCCTTGCAATATTCAAACGGACTTACAGGCCATCGCTATTCGCATTCATATTAACTCTCTTATCACAGTCTGCAGTCTATACCTTCCTGCTAGCACAAGAATAAAACAACAAACTTTAGATAACCTTATGGCGATCCAGCCATCTATGCAAATTGCACGAGCAGCGTCAATCTACCACCAAGCCTGCGCAGTTTCCTGCATGCTTCGTATAAAAGCCGGCGAGCTACGAACAGCGGAACATTCCCATTTACCACCTGCCTGGATACGCTCGCCGCCTTTCATCTCTCAAGGTCACCGCAGCCATCCCAAGGTCACCGCCGCTTTCGACCAGCTGAAGCAGAAGAAACCTAGCACTCGACGTGGTTCGTCGCAATCGCCATTCCGACGTACGCCGACTTTAGTGAGAACTACTGTCACTCCTCCAAAAATTTATGTACCTACCTGCAACGAGCTGTTGCATGCGCTGCATATGCATTAAATATTATTTTAACCTTCACGACGTCTCGCACCCTGAATAAACAGAACCGCCACATTGGTGACCCGGACGTTAGTAGAAAGGTACGTGGCAATAGTATATCTTCTAAAATTATATCATATTTCTTATATTTTTATACTAATTATATATCATGGAGAGCAACGTGCACGCCGTTAAAATCCCCATTTTTAATTTTCACGATCCTGAGCTTTGGTTTCAAATGTGTGAATCTACATTTGCTTTAGGTACCCACAAGCCTATCACAGAATCTATTACTAAATATAATTATATTGTAGCTGCATTACCACCGGAAATTGCCAGTATGGTACGCGATGTAATACTTAAAACTGATTCTGATAAGCCTTACGAGGACCTAAAATTAGAACTCATCAAACGTTCAGGAGAATCTACAACTGCGAGATTTCGTAAACTTCTCTCATTTGAGCCCATTTCTGATAAACGACCCTCAGAAATATTAAGTGAACTTCAAAGGAGAGCGGCAGGACATATCGTCTCAAATGACCTATTGTTAGAAATTTTTTTTCAACATTTGCCGACCATGGTTCAATCCATTCTGGCAGCTGTGCCATCTTTAACTCAAGAAAAGGCGGGCGAATTAGCTGATAAAATTATGGAAGTCAATTCTGGAACCTCACAAGTAGCGCCAGTAGCGCAAGTAGCAGAAGTTTCCAACACCGATACGCAATTCTTAAGAAAAGACTTAAATGAATTGAAATCTCAAATGCGTCAGCTTCAAACTCGACTTACGCATTTGCAAAATTCTAGGCGCAGTAGATCCCGTACTAGATCCCGCGATAACAACACGGTGTGCTGGTACCACCGTAAATTTAAGGAACGCGCTAACAAATGTACCCAACCTTGCACGTTTTTTAAACATCAAAGGCAAGATGTAATGGCGGCTTACCTTTTGCCAAACAAATCTCGTCGCCTATTTCTTCGCGATAGACTATCCAATGTTATGTTCTTGATCGATACCGGCAGCGATGTCTCCCTTTACCCGGCTTGTCAAAAACATAGGAGATGTGAAGAAGTCGTATCACTTACGGCGGCTAATTCTACCTCTATACCTGTCATAGGACGCCGAATTATTACTTTAGATTTAGGATTGAAGAAAAAATATAAGTGGCAATTCTTATTAGCACACGTTACAGTACCGATATTAGGAGCCGACTTTCTTTTCACTCACAATTTGATTCCTGATTTAAGGAGTCGTTGCCTCATTGATTCGAATACAAGGTATCAGTCGGCCGGAATTATACGACAATCTAAAATTCATTCAGTGAAAATTGTTCGTGGAAATCACATTTATTCTAAGTTGCTTAACGAATTTCCAACGATCACGACACCACCTCAACCCGGACAACCTGTTAAACATTCAGTTTTGCATTTTATAGAAACCACAGGACCTCCAGTTTCGGCAAAGCCCAGACGATTGGCACCGGATAGACTTGTGACTGCAAAGAAAGAGTTTAAATACATGATTGAATTAGGGCATATGCGCCCGTCCAAAAGTTCTTATGCATCATCACTTCACATGGTGCCGAAAAAGAATTCGTCGGACTGGAGACCAGTAGGTGACTATCGAGTTTTAAATTCACGCACTGTTAAAGATCGTTACAATATTCCCAACCTCCTAGACTTCACAGCTCAATTGCATGGCTGTACGATTTTTTCGCACATCGATCTAATCAAAGCTTACCACCAAATTCCTATCAATCCTCAGGATATACATAAAACTGCAATCATCACCCCATTTGGCCTTTTTGAGAGTACTAGAATGCAGTTTGGATTGTGTAACGCAGCCGCTACCTTCCAGCGTTTTATCGATGAGGTTACGCAAAATTTACAAGGTGTCTACGCTTTTGTGGATGACCTTTTAATCGCGTCTAGGGACGAAGCAGAGCACTTAAAGCATTTAAAAGCTCTTTTTGAACGCCTTCAAAATTATGGCTTAAGTATCAATCCCATGAAATGCACCTTTGGAGTCCCGCATATTGAATTTTTAGGATTCAGAGTTTCGAAGGATGGATTGTTGCCTCTGCCGCACAGAGTGGAAGCACTACAAAAATTTCCTCGTCCATGTGACGTTACGCAGCTTCGAAGATTCCTCGGACTTTTTAATTTTTACCGACGGTTTGTGCCGCGTGCTGCTCACATAATCTCATCCTTAGTCGAACTCCTCAAGGGTCAGAAACAATACAATAAACGTAATCCAAAACAAAAACTCCTACCTGACCTATCCTGGAATGAAAACGCAGAAACGGCGTTTA
>JAGEOH010000018.1:19907-44907 GCA_032207245.1 Pardosa pseudoannulata | reverse complement strand
CGCTAAAGGTTTGGTTGGTTGAATGGGGTTTTATCGCAGTCCTCATGGGACATATTGCGAAACAAATAGTTAACTTAAAACTACGAAGAAATATACAGAACGGCTATTTCAGAAGATAAAAACAAACATGTTGAAATACAAAACCAGTGTAGAAAAGATACATCCCAAAGTATAAAAACAGCGATGAGATGTAAAATTCAGATGTGACAGTAAAACAATGTGTTTAAAACAAGATGGATGAGGTGAGTTATAAAATATCTTTTTATTGATAGATGACGTTAAAATAATGAATACGATGATTTGTAAACCGACAATCAATGAGGTATGTTTTACGGAGATGACCACATTAAATTGATCACAAATTGGAGCAGATTCTCCGAGTAAAAGGTGTCGATGTGTAACAATGACAATCCTTAGTAAGAATAACATCCTTCTTCTAGATGGCAAATTACTCCAAAGTCTGGTTTAAAAACAATATAAAAAACTGACATAAAAAGTATAAAACAGAGGCAGAGGAATATAAAAATCACTAGGGAGTATAATATCTTTAAAATAAAATTAGAAATAAAACGAGATTTAAGCTGTCGATGAGATGAGAATAAAATTGTGACAGTAAAAAAATTTTAAAAACGGAGAGATATGAGGAAGAATTTAGATTTTATTAAAATTGTAGATGAAAAACGCGAATAATGAAACGATGAAAAAAAACAATCAATCTTATCAAAGAAAAGATAACAAGCAAAGAGTATGTTAACGCAACGAGAAGAATAAGAGATTTATTCCTATTAAATTAAATGTTTAAACCACACAGAGATAAAGAGAAATTACAAAAAAAAAAAGTTTTTGCTGCTTTATCAGCATCCTCATTTCCTTTTATACCTACATGCGACGGAAACCCAGCTGAAGAGAATGGAAAAACCTGCTGTCAAGCTGATCGATGAATTATTAGCGGGGTGTACCTTACCTCGGAGAAGAAAGAGATTGCAAAACGCTTTTTGAGTCGCAGTAAAAAATGAAATTGCCTTTCGGACGATGCGATAACTCTTCCAAACCTTTAAAAATGGCTAAAATTTCTGCTGTGTAAATAGAGAGTGCAGAATGCAATCTATAACTATATACAATATCCTCGATAACAAAAGCGCAGCCCACAAAATTGCCTTGTTTAGAGCCGTCAGTAAAAACGGGTGTAAAAGTAGAGTACAATTCTCTATGGTCTTTAAAAATTTGATAGTAAATATTATCAGGGGTAGACCCTTTGTCAAAATTTTTAAAAGGATTAAAAAAGGTAAAATCGGAAACATTCCAGGGAGATTTGAAGTTGTCAGTTTTTAAAATATCACAGTTAAAAAACCCAATTTTTTCCAAAGTATTTTCTATCCTCTGATGAAAAGGGAGGATACAAGAAGGCCTAGCTGAATACAAACGCATAAGATAGTGATTAAAATTATGATTATTTACAGGATGATGTGTAATGGATGAAATTTTAAAAAAATAACACAGTGATAAAAGCTCTCGTCTTAGATCAAGGGGTTCATCGTAGCAGTCTACGTACAAACTTGTAACAGGGGAGGTTCTAAACGCTCCCGAGCAAAGGCGTAGAGCAGAGTGATGAACGAAGTTCAGTTTTCCTAGTACGGATTTCCTAGTGGAACCATAAACTGCACAACCATAATCAAGCTTCGAGCGAATGAGTGCACGATAAACCTTCAAAAGGGATTGTCTATCTGCACCCCAAGAAGTACTAGAAAGAACTTTTAAAATATTTAAAGACTTTTCACATCTTTTTCGCAAGTCCATAATATGCGGTAAAAACGAAAGTTTACGGTCAAACGTTATGCCCAAGAATTTTACTTCGCTCAAAACACTTATAAGATTCCCTCCGATGTAAATTTCGGGATCTGGTTGGAGCCCATGCTTTCTGGTAAAGTGAACGCAAGAGGTTTTAGTGTTTGAAATAGTGAAACCTTTCTCATTGGACCAGTTAATTATTTTGTTGACTGCAGCTTGGAGTTGCCTGACAACGAAACGCATATCCGAGCCTTCACAGCAAATATGAAGGTCGTCAACATAAAGATTTCCTTTTACACAAGAAGGGATTACTTTTAAAATACCATCAATGGCAACATTAAAAAGTGTCACACTGAGGACACTACCCTGTGGCACGCCCTCTTCCTGAATAAAAGAATCTGAATAAACATTACCAATCCGGACATGAAACTTTCGCAAGTGTAAAAAATTTTTGATAAAAATTGGCAGGTTACCCCTCAAGTCAAATTTGTAAAGGTTATGCAATATGCCGTACCTCCACGTACGGTCATAGGCTTTTTCAATATCAATAAATATAGAAACAAGGTGATGTCTTTTGACAAAAGCGTTGCGAATTTTGGTTTCTAGATCAACAACATTATCAATAGTGGATCTGCCACGGCGAAACCCGCTTTGAAAGAGAGACAATAGGCGATTACTTTCAAGATAAAAAACCAAACGTGCATTAACCATTTTTTCTAAAATTTTGCACAAGCAATTTGTGAGAGCTATAGGGCGGTAGTTTAGTGGATTATTAGGATCTTTATTAGGTTTCAAGATGGGAATAATGGTGGCCGTTCTCCAGGAAGACGGAAATGTTTGTTCTTGCTAAATTCTATTGTAGAAGTGAAGTAGGTTATTTACAGAATCTGGAGACAGGTTTTTAAGCATGACATAAGAAATATTGTCAGGTCCGGTAGCTGAGTTGTGGGTGTTACGTAAAGCTTCATTTAATTCATATGGGGTGAAATTGCTATTATAAGGTAGTTGAGTTCTGGTTTTGAAGTTTAAAGGCTTTTTCTCTGTAGCTAGCTTGATTTTATTGAAATTAGACTGGTAACTATTGCTTGAACAAATATCACTAAAGACTGATGCTATTGTATTTGCAATATCTTTTACGGAAGATATTGTATTATTTTTATATTGGAGAACACTGATTTGGTTATTGGGGAAATGACCGGAGACACGTTTAACTTTGTCCCATAATTGTTTACTGCTGACTGTAGAAGAAATACTACTAATATATTTAATCCACGACTCTCTTTGACTCTTTCGTAAGGTGTACCGGAAAACAGCTCTATATTTTTTGTAGTCTGTAAGATTTTCAGTTGTGGGGTACCTTTTAAAGATACTCCAGGCCTTCCTCTGATTTTTATAAGCGGCACGGCAGTCATTATTCCACCAGGGTTTAGTCTGTCTGCGGTGGTGCCCAGAAGATTTAGGAATGGAGCTATCTGCAGCAGCAATAATTATTTTAGTTATATTTTGAACCACCTCGTCAATAGAAGCCACCTCAACAATTTCTTTTGTGATTATAGCCGAATTCTTGAAGTTTTCCCAGTTTGCTTTCTCAATAACATAGCGGGGTATCTTGGAATACGGAGAGGTAGAGTCAACAAGAGTTAAAAGTATGGGGAAATGATCACTATTGTGTAAATCCGAATCGACAGAAAAATTAAACAAAGGAAGAAGTTGAGGAGAGCAGATTGCAAGATCAAGAGCATGATAAGTTTTTGAGGGAAAATGGAAATAAGTAGCCTGGTCGCTATTGAATAAACAGAGATTATGGTCTGAAAGCAATTGTTCGATTTTTTTACCTCGTCGGTTAAGATCAGAGTTGCCCCACAGAGTGCTATGGCCATTGAAGTCACCAATAACTATGAATGGTTTGGTTTGGGAAGCTCATTTATTAGATTATTCAGAGAGTTCTGTGAAATACGGCTATTAGGGGGTAAGTAGATGCTGCAAACTGTAATAAGGGCATGGGTGTGGATTCTGACTGCAACTGCTTGGAGATCAGTTTGAAGGGTAATCTGAGTGGACGGGTAATCATGGGACACAAAAAGGGCTACTCCTCCGGAAGCCCTGCCATCACTGACATGATCTTTTCTGTAGGTGGAAAAACGACGAATTTTAGCGACCTTGCACTCATCCAGAAGAGTTTCCTGGAGTGCAAAACAAGCTGGGTGAAATTTATTGACTAGGTCTCTAAGGTCAGACACGTGGGTTTTGAATCCGTGACAATTCCATGAAAAGAGAGCCATTATGAATAAAAAAGAAAAGAATAAATAAAGGTGACCTAAGAGACGGAGTTCGGAGACTTCCGCCTCAGATCCCGATGACGATTCAGCTGACATGTCTTCGGGAGAGACATACATTTTAATAGGCTCATCGTCAAAACCTACTTCATTTTTATTATTTTTCAAAAAATCAGTATGCTTCATTTTTGTTTTTATTTTTATTGCAGGAGGTGGAAGCTTTTCACGTAGTGGATGGTTTGGAGGCAGAGGTTTTAAACGTCTTTTGAGATTTTGCTTAGTGTTTTTAGTAATTTTACTTGCAGAATTTGAGTCTTTTTTTCTAGTGGGAGAGTTTGAACTTTTTTGAGTAGGTACTTGTTTTGTGGTGCTTGGGCTAGTGGTAAGTTTTATATTTTTCTCAGGCGTAGCTTTTTCTTTTTCGATTCTATTGAGGATATATGATTGGGAAAATTCTGTTTGTGTAGCTATAGATTTTACGTTTTTGGGATTTAAAGCTGCTGAATAAGATATGCCAGGTTTGGGTGAACGAGAGAGTACCATTTTACGGGCCTCGGGATAGGAAATGTTATTTTTTATTTTTAAAGATTGGATTTCTTTCTCCGTCTGCCAAGAAGGGCAAGAGCGGGAGAAAGATGGATGAACCCCTTAACAATTGACACATAACAGAGCCTTTTGGCAGTTTTCAGAATCGTGGCCAACTTCAGCGCAGCGGGCGCAGGTAACGGCCCCACGACAAGATAACTTAGAATGGCCAAACCGTTGGCACTTGAAGCAACGTAAAGGGTTTGGGATATAAGGACGCACTGGACAACGGAGGTAAGCTGCAGTAATATGGGACGGAAGATTCGGGCTATTGAAAGTTAATATAATATGTTTGGTTTTTAGAGTATCCCCACCACGACGAATCGTGATGCGTCTTACGTGGGTTACTCCTTGGTCCTTCAGATTTTCTAAAATTTCGTCCTCAGATGAAGCGAAGAGATCGGATTCGGATATTACACCTTTTGAATAATTGAGACTATTGTGTGGTAATACGATTACAGAGAATGAGCCTAAGGTAGTACAGGATGCGAGGGTTTGAGCCTGAGATGCATTAAATACTTTTATTAAAAGGTCTCCAGAATTAAGTTTTTTAATAGATTCGACATCACCAACAGCAGATTTTATTATTTTATGTATGAGGAATGGTGATATTTGACTGAAACTTTCATCTGATAATTTTTTTACTATAAAGAATCGAGTTTTTTTATTAATTACATTTGCACTTTGTTGCTCTCGTTGAGAGTATTGAGGGGGGGGGGGAAGGAAGCCATGATAAAGTAATGAGAATTCGGATCCCGACGGCACCACCCACCACGGAGCCCAACAAGGGGATGCAGAAACCTGCACCAGTGCTAGCCGGGATCTATACGATCACAGGTACTTCTGAAGCTGCTACCACCCTTAACGCAACAGTCCAGAGAGTACACCGATCACTTAGTCCGAGCCGAAAGTCGACCAGCCGATTGATACATATGGACCAGTATGTACCTCCCGTTTACACGAAGCCGAGGCCAAAGCAACGTGTTGGAAACTCCCCGCCAAAATGGAAATTCCATAAAAGATGATTTCCCCCACGGGGAATCCCCTCAATTACCAGGATCCTCATTTCCTTGGACACGGGTCTCCACGCACGGCAAACACGTGGGCAGTTAACAGTTCGCGAGAGGCTATGTTCAGGACGGAACATAGCATCACGAGAAAAGCCCTCACCTCCGAAGAGGTAACCACAAACGAGGGAGAAAAGGGAAAGAACAAAGTAGGAGACAAGAGGAGGGGAAAAGGAAAGAAGAATAAAGTTCGCTAGGGTACCTCGGGATTGCGACACCCGTGTTTACCTAAAGTAGGTAAACCCCCTGAGGGGGACAACGGCGTCTGACTTTTCCTGCAATTGCTTTGGTTTTATTATAAATGATCAGGTTTTCAGTAGTGGGGTATCTCCGAAAGATACTCCATGCCTTCTGCTGCTGTTTTTTGGCATAAAGGCAATCCGAGTTCCACCACGGTTTTTTATTTTTTCTTACTGAACAGCAGGATTTTGGAATGGTAGCGTCTGCCGCTTTAATGATAGTGGAGGTTACCTTATCGACTGCTTCATCTATAGTTCCGGTGATTGTATCAGGAGTTATAGCTGCGAGATAAGAGAAAGAAAGCCAGTCTGCACTTTTTTCAATGTACCTAATTTGTTGAGTATTGCGAGAATGGTGGTAGAGCGGAGACAGAAATATCGGAAAATGGTCGCTGTTGTGAAGGTCACTTGAAACAAAAAAAGAGTAAAAAGAATAAACTGAGGGAGAACATATTGCAAGGTCTATGGCATGGAAACTTTTGGTAGGCTTGTAGAAATAAGTGTTATCCCCGTTGTTGAGTATACATAGGGAAAAATCGGATATAAGTGATTCAATTATTTGGCCTCTATTGTTGACTTCAGGACCACCCCAAAGTGGGCTATGGGCGTTGAAGTCGCCGAGCAGGATTATTGGAGGTGGAAGTTGGTTAATTAAATTTGTGATATAACGTAAATTAATTGGTTCATTGGGGGGTAAATACAAACTGCAAATTGTAGTGAGGCATTTTAGACGGACTCGTGCTGCAACGGCTTGAAGATTGGTATTAAGGTTCAGAACCTGAAAAGGTATGGTATTTGATATGATAAGTGCAACACCACCAGAAGCTTTATTGCCAAGTTCGTAGTCATTTCTTAATATGGTGTGGTTACGGATTTTTGGGATTTTAATCTGAGAATGTAAAAAGGTTTCTTGTAATGCAAAACAAGCGGGATTGTGGTCGTGAATTAAGATGTGCAAATCGTCGATTTTGTTGAGAAAACCGTGGCAATTCCGGGAAAGCAGCAGGGCCATGATTAAAATCGATTAAATGTATTAGACGATGTTTGCGTGGTTCCCTTAGAATGATTGGGAGAGTCAGTATCTGACTGGTCCATAGACTCGTCCGAGACTTCCGAGTCTGAAGGATTTAAAGTTAAAATTGAGTCGTCGACATGCGGCTGGGGAGGGATATTTTTATGTTTAAAACGGGTTTGTTTCCGATTAAAACTCGATTCTTTCGGAATTTGAGGTCTATTTTCAGTGGCTTTTTTAGTGGGCTTTTTTTCTTTACGGAAAGAATCCTGCGTAACTGGTTCAGAGGCTTCTATCGGAATTGGGTGCTTAATCTTTTTCGATTGTGAGGATATAGGGAGAGTAATTACTTTAACCGGTAAGTCAGTTTGGATGGCTATGGATTTAGTTGATTTCATGGCGGCAGAATAAGATAGTCCAGGTTTCGGGGTTTGAGATTTCACTATTTTGCGAGCTTCAAAGTATGAGATATTCTGTTTTATTTTCAGAGTTTGAATTTCCTTTTCGATTTTCCAGTTAGGACATGAACGTGAATATGAAGGATGGTCGCCTTTGCAATTTATACATTTACATGGTGCAGTACATTCTTCGCTGCTGTGACCGATGACGGAACAGCGCGCACAGGTCAAAGACCCACGGCAGGAAGTCTGCGAATGTCCAAATCGTTGACATTTGAAACATCGCAATGGGTTTGGGATATATGGTCTAACAGGGCAGTTTAAGTATCCTGCTTTTATGGAAGTGGGGAGTTTTGGTAGTTCGAAGGTTAAGATAACGTGCTTTGTTTTGATTTCTCTATTTTCTCTTCTTATGGTTATTCGGCGGACAGCAATAACATTTTGGGATTTCAGATTTTCTAGAATTTCTGATTCAGATACGTTTTGTAGTTCAGTTTCAGAGATGACGCCTCGGGATTGATTTAAACTTTTGTGTATGTCTACAGAAATAGTTCTATTGCCAAAGGTTTTTAATTTAGTGATATTCACGGCTTGATTGTTATTGATAACCTCCACAAGAAGGTCGCCAGATTGCAATTTTTTTACAGTTCGGACTTCACCTACATGAGACTGAATGACTTTGTGAATTAGAAAGGGCGACATATCATTAAAATTTCCTTCAGTACATTTGATTACAAAAAAAAAAAAACGAAATACAGTATTTGTAGCATTAAGCATACACGACTCATTGACGGGGGAATGTGTTTTTAAAGTACCCATAATAAATGTATTTAAGATTCGAACCCGACCGCACCACCCACCATGGAGCCCAACAAGGGGATGCAGGGTTCTGCACCAGTGCTAGCCGGGTCTATACGCGCACAGCCAAGAGACCGATTGCTTGAACCGTAGCAGATGACAAAGTCCAATCCACCAGCCGATTGATACGCACCGGAACTTACGTACCCCCCGTTTACTCGAAGCCGAGGCCAAAGCAATGTGTTGAAACCTCCCCGCAATAATGGAAATTCCATTCTGATGATTCCCCTACGAGGAAGCCCCTCAATTACCAGGATCCCCATTTCCGAGGACACGGGTATCCACGCACGGCAAACACGTGGGCAGTTTGAACGCCAAGAGGAGAAAGAGACAACAGATCGGAAACAGCTTCTCAAGGGGTGCCCGCACCTCAAAAGAGGAAACCGCAATGAGGGAGAAAGATAAGAATAAAGTAGAAGGGAAGAGGAGAGTAGAAAAGAAAAGAGAAAAGATCGCTGGGGTACCTCGGGATTGCGACACCCGTGTTTACCTGAAGTAGGTAAACCCCCTGAGGGGCACTCTGGAGTGCAGAGAAACAATTATTCTTTTCCAAAATATGTGTTAGGCGGCTGTTTACCATCTTCTCTAACAGCTTGCAGAGACAGTTGGTGAGTGCGATTGGGCGGTAGCTGAGAACGTCAGTGGGATCTTTGTTTGGTTTTAGGATGGGGATCACAGTGGCGGTATTCCAAGAGGATGGGAAAGTCTGTTCATTCCAGATTCTATTGTATAAAGCAAGTATATTCAGTAAGGAGTTGTCAGTGATATGTTTAACCATAGTATATGAGATATTATCTGGTCCAGGACAAGTTTTTTTTCGTATTTTTCAGGGCTCGTTTTAGTTCAAATATTGTAAAGTTACTGTTATAATTGAAGTGGGTGTCTGTTTTAAAGGTTATTGCGTTTTTTTCAACCTTTCTTTTGTGACTAAGGAAAGAAGGTGTGTAGTTATTGCTGCATGAGATACGAGAAAATGAAGAAGCGATAGCATTCGTTATGCTCTGTACTGAAGAAATTGTTTGATTATTGTACTGCAGAACGGATATCTGAGTGTTAGAATAAGCGCCTGCACACCGTTTAATTTTATCCCACATACACTTGCTTGAGGTAGAAGCAGATATGCTGCCAACATAGTTTTTCCACGATTCCGCCTGGCTACGTCTCATTATGCGCCTAAAACAAGCTTTACATTTTTTTGTAATTCTTAAGATTTTCGGTTGTAGGGTACCGCCTGAACCTACACCAAGCTCTCCTTTGCTCTTTCTGAGCATCACGACACTCGTCGTTCCACCACGGCTTAGTTTGCCGTCGGAAACAGCCTGAAGATTTTGGAATGGCGGCTTTGGCAGCAGCAATGATGGCTGCAGTTATGAGGTTAACGGCTTCGTCAACGCTGTTGTTTTCGATCATATCCTTTCTGATGATAGCTATTTTTCGAAATTTATTCCAGTCGGCAGAGTTCATCATATAATAGGGTGTTTTGTAAATTTTAGCTGTAGAAATGGTAGTCGTTAAAATTATCGGAAAGTGATCACTATTGTATAAATCATTATCGACATAAAAATTGAAATAAGGGAAGATTGAAGGTGAACAGAAAGCAAGATCGAGTGTGTGAAAGGTTTTACTTGGGAAATGAAAATGAGTTGGTTGTTTGGTATTAAATATACAAAGACTATGATCTGAAAGTAATTGCTCCAACTGAATTCCGCGTTGGTTCGAGCTGGTACTACCCCACAAGGTGCTATGGCCATTGAAATCTCCAAGTATTATATAGGGCTCAGGTAGCTGATTAATTAAGTTATTCAGTGAGGTCTGCGATATATTTTCTTTGGGTGGTAAATAAACATTACAAACTGTTATCAGAGAATGGGTGTGTATACGAACAGCAATAGCTTGAAGGTCGGTTTGGAGGGTAATCTGAGAGGACGGGTAGTCGTGGGAGACAAAAAGGGCTACACCACCGGATGCCCTGCCGCCATTCACGTGATCTTTTCTGTAGCAACTAAAACGCCGAACCTTTGAGATTTTGTACTCGTCCAGAAGAGTTTCCTGGAGTGCAAAGCAAGCAGGATGTAATTTGTTGACTAGTTCCCTAATATCAGGCACGTGGGTTTTGAAACCGTGGCAATTCCAAGAAAAGAGAGCCATTGTGGGTGAGAAGTGAAGAGAAAAGAACTAGAACCTAAGGGACGGAGTGCGGGGACTCCGCCTCAGATCCAGAAGATGACTCAGAAGACATGTCTTCAGGGGAGACATACATTTTTATAGGCTCCTCAAAAACCACTTCGGGTTCATCATTTTTTAAAAAATCAGTCAGTTTCATTTTGGTTTTAATTTTATTTGCAGGAGGTGGTAGCTTCTGACGTAGTGGATGGTTTGGTGGTATAGGCTTTAATCGCCTTTTGATATTTTGTTTATTGCCTTTAGTAATTTTATTAGCTATATTTGCATCTTTTTTTACAGCAGAAGTTGTACCTTTTTGCGTAGGTACTTGTGTTGTGGTGCTTGAACTAGTAGTAAGTTTAATATTTTTCTCAGACGTAGACTTTGTTTCCTTTTCGATTCTATTGAGGATGGAGAATTGGGAAATTTCAGTTTGTATAGCTATGGATTTTACGGTCTTTGGTTTTAAAGCTGCTGAATAAGATATATTAGGTTTAGGTGTACGAGAGAGTACCAATTTTCGGGCATCGGGATAAGATATGTTATTTTTTATTTTTAAAGTCTGAATTTCTTTCTCCATCTGCCAAGTAGGGCAAGAGCGGGAGAAAGATGGATGTGTCCCTTTACAATTTATACATAACGGAGCCTTTTGACAGTTTTCAGATTCGTGGCCAACTTCTGAGCAACGGGCGCAGGTAGTGGCTCCACGACATGATAACTTTGAATGGCCAAAACGTTGGCACTGGAAGCATCGTAAGGGGTTTGGAATATACGGGCGTACTGAACAACGGAGGTAAGCTGCATTAATATATGATGGGAGAGTCGGGCTATTGAATGTTAATATTATATGTTTAGTTTTTTGCACATCTCCACCACGACGAATCGTGATGCGTTTAACGTGGGTTACTCCTTGGTCTCTGAGATTTTCTAATATTTCATCCTCAGCTGACGTAAATAGATCTGATTCTGAGATTACACCTTTTGAGTAATTTAAAGTTTTGTGGGGCAACACTATGACTGAGAATGAACCTAGAGTTGTACGGGATATGAGAGTTTTAGCTTGAGATGAGTTATAAACTTTTATTAAGAGGTCTCCTGAATTTAGTTTTTTAACAGATTCTACGTCACCAATGGAGGATTTTATAGCTTTGTATATGACGAAAGGTGATATTGGCCGAAAACTATCTGCTGTTAATTTTTTAACGATAAAGAAACGTGTGCTGCTATTCACGACGTTGGCATTTTGTTGCTCTTCTAGAGAGTTTTGAGGGCGGGGGAATGAAACCATGATAGCAAAAAGAAAATTCGGACCCCGGCGGCACCACCCACCACGGAGCCCAACAAGGGGATGCAGAATCCTGCACCAGTGCTAACCGGGATCTATACGTTCACAGGTACTCCTGAAGCCACTACCACCCTTAACGCAATGACCCAGAAAGTACGCCGCTCACTTAGTCCAAGCCGAAAACCGACCAGCCGATTGATACATACGGACCGATATGTACCGCCCGTTTACACGAAGCCGAGGCCAAAGCAACGTGTTGGAAACTTCCCGCCAAAATGGAAATTCCATAAAAGATGATTTCCCCTACGGGAAGTCCCCTCAATTACCAGGATCCTCATTTCCGGGGACACGGGTCTCCACGCACGGCAAACACGTGGGCAGTTAACAGTTCGCGAGAGGCTATGTTCAGGACGGAACATAGCATCACGAGAAAAGCCCTCACTTCCAAAGAAGTAACCACAACGAGGGAGAAAAAGAAAGGAGAAAGTAGTAGACAAGAGTAGAGGAAATAGAAAAAAAATAAAAGATCGCTGGGGTACCTCGGGATTGCGACACCCGTGTTTACCTAAAGTAGGTAAACCCCTTGAGGGGACCACAGTCTGGAGTTGGCGATTAATAAATCTCATGTCGTTTCCTTCACAGGAGATATGAAGGTCATCGACATACAAGCTACCTGAAACAGATGATGGGATTTCGTTCAAAATTCCGTTTATGGCAATAATAAAAAGCGTAACACTGAGCACGCTACCTTGAGGTACCCCTTCTTCCTGAATAAAAGAATCGGAATAAGTATTGACGAGACGAACACGAAAATCTCGCAGATGTAAAAAGTTTTTAATAAAAATTGGAAGGTTTCCCCTCAAATCAAAATTGTAAAGTGCACGAAGAATTCCGTATCGCCAAGTACGGTCGTAGGCCTTTTCTATGTCAAAAAAATATGGAGACTATATGTTTCCGTCTCACAAAGGCATTACGAATTTTGCTCTCTAAGTCGATGATGTTATCAATAGTGCATCTGCCACGTCTAAAACCGCTCTGAAATGTATGCAAGCAACTATTATTTTCCAAATAGTGCATGAGGCGAGCATTGATCATTTTCTCCATGATTTTACACATGCAACTAGTAAGAGCGATTGGGCGGTAGCTCTGAGGATTCGTTGGATCTTTCCCAGGCTTTAAAATAGGAATAACGATAGCAGTTCTCCAAAGGGTGGGAAAAGAGTGTTCATGCCAGATTCTATTGTACAAAGTTAGTAAGTTTGAAAGTGAAGAAGGAGACAAATTTTTCAACATAGAATAAGAAATTAAATCGGGACCACATGAAGTCTTATGAGGACTTTTTAGTGCTGTGTTGAGTTCCTTTAAAGTAAAGCTATTGTTGTAGGGAGAACGAGTTTTAGAGAGAAAGTTTATTTTCTTTTTCTCTGCTATTGTTTTTAGGTTGTTTGATGCTTTATGGCACTGAATCCTCCAGGGACACACCGTGCCAAACACAAGGTAAAAAATATTTAAAGGTGGTTATTAAAAACGTCGAATAAACATACAATAATGACACAAACTTGTAAAAATTTAAAATATAAAAGAGAAAACTGTTAAGAACAAAGTAAAAAGGTTAAAACATTTTGGTGATAAAAGATGCATAAACAATCAAATATGATTATAAAGATCGATATCTTTAAGAAATTTAAAAAGGTTAGGATGAGGTGACATACCAATAAGATCACGGATACTGATATTCTGAGAAAAATACCGACGACGAAGATTATTAAAATTTCGGACAGTCAATTAAAATGTGTTTCACGGTCATATTGACCTTGCAGGCATGGCATATTGGAGCAGGATCACCGAAAGGAGGTGACAGTGTGTAAAACGGGTGTGGCCAATACGCAGACGGGTTAATACAACATCCCATTTCCTCGTATTTAGAGAGGGCCATTGGTTAATAATAGGCTTAACTAAGTGCAATTTATTTTCAACTAGATGGTCCCACGATTCTTGCCAATTTCGTTTAGTGCTAAATTTGATATGGTTCTCCAAGTCGCAGTATGGAATAGCAATATTAAGGGGATCAACAGCCGATTTTGCAGCACAATCCACGAGATCATTACCCTTTATTCCCACATGAGAAGGAACCCAACAAAAGAGAATTGAAAAACCCTCCGAGACTAGGATGCCAACAAGCTTGTTGATGTATAAAATTAAAGGGTGACTTTTGTTGTGTAAAGTAGAGAGTGAGTGTAAAGAGCTCAAAGAGTCGGTATAAATAATGAAATTGTTCCTGTTGTAATGCTTTAACTCCTCTAAGGCTTTAAAAATAGCGATCAGTTCAGCAGTGTAAATAGAAAAACAAGAGTTCAGCTTGTAGGTATAAATATCGTTGTCTATTGCATATGCGCAGCCAACATAATCGTGAGATTTTGATCCATCGGTAAAAACAGGAATATAATTATGATATGAAAGTCTATGATAATTAAAAAGATGTTTAAAAAACAATATCAGCAGTAGAAGCTTTGTCAAAGTTTGTAAAAGGGTTTAAAAACTTAAAATTGGAAGTTTCCCATGGTGGAGGTAAAGTTTCAGGAATGAGAATGTTAAAATCCTTTATATTATGAGCAGTTAAAATAGAAATCATTCTGGTATGGAATGGAGGAGTACAAGAAGTTCTGGCTCGATAAAGACGGCTTAAGTAAGAATTCAAAGTAAAATTTGTTAACGGGTGATTTGGATGACATAATATTCTAAAATAATAATGGGACGCTAAAAGTTTCGCGTCTTAGTTTCAGTGGCGCCTCACAACAGTCGGCGTAGAGACTTTCGACCGGGGACGTACGGAATGCACCAGAGCATAATCTAAGAGCCGAATGATGAATGACGTTAAGTTTCTGAAGGATAGACTTACTGGCAGAACCATACACAACTGAGCCATAATCGAGCTTAGAGCGAATAAGACAACGGTAAATTTTTAAAAGAGAGGTCCTGTCTGCACCCCAGAAAGTATTAGAGAGGACACGCAAGATGTTAAGTGATCTCTCGCATTTCTTACGCAGATGGATGATGTGGGGTTCAAAAGTTAGCCTGTTGTCGAAGATCACGCCCAAGAATTTTATTTCTTTCAAGATTTTTATATTTTGTCCTTCCATTTGAATAACAGGATCAAGATGAATACCCCGTTTCCTACAGAAATGAACTGCGCAGCTCTTTGTCGCAGAAAACCTAAAACCGTTACGATCAGCCCAATTCACAATTTTGTTGACAGAAGTCTGAAGTTGCCGTTCAATGAAACGCATGTCGGCCCCATCACAAGAAATGTGAAGATCGTCTACATAAAGATTTGCTTTAACTGATGGCGGTATTACATTAAGAATGTTATTAATTGCGATGATGAATAAATGAACACTAAGAACGCTGCCCTGAGGGACCCCTTCTTCTTGCGTAAAAATATTGGAATAACAATTTCCAACCCGAACTTTAAAATTGCGTAAAGATAAAAAATTTTCAATAAAAATAGGCAGGTTTCCCCTCATGTCATAACTGTATAATTGTTGCAGTATCCCGTAACGCCAGGTACGGTCATACGCTTTCTCTATGTCGAAGAAAATTGACACCATGTGATGACGCTTCACAAAGGCGTTCCGTATTTTACTTTCAAGATCGACAATGTTGTCTATGGTACTCCGACCACGACGGAAACCACTTTGGTTCAGAGATAAGCAATTATGAACTTCGAGGTAATAATTAAGCCGAGCACTAATAATTTTCTCCAAAGTTTTACTAAGACAGCTAGTGAGTGCAATTGGACGGTAGTTGAGCGGATTCTTTGGGTCTTTTTTAGGCTTCAGGATGGGTATGATGATAGCCATTCTCCAGGAGGTCGGGTAAGTATGTTCGTGCCAGATTCTATTGAAAAGAAATAAGAGGTTGGAGAGAGATGTGGGTGATAGATTTTTTATCATACAATAAGAAATATTATCAGGGCCGGCAGAGGAATTAGAGGTATTCTGGAGAGCTCTATGTAATTCAATTTCAGTAAGATCACTATTGTACGGAAAAAAGCGTTTAGTGTGAAAGTTTATTTTATTTTTTTCTATTAAAGTTCTGTGTTTCATAAAGGATGACGAGTAATTGGTCTTTGAGGAGATATAAGCAAAAGTAGAAGCAATGGCGTTTGAAATGTCATTTAAGGAAGAGATATTTTGGTTATTGATTTCGAGGAAATTGATTTGATTGTTAGGATAGACACCAGAGCTGCGTCTGACTTTATCCCACATAATTTTACTAGGAGTAGAAGTAGTTATGCTACTGACATATCTGGCCCAAGAATCCTTTTGGCTGCGTCTTAAAATCCGTCGGAAGATGGCTTTGTGTTTTTTGTAAATCAAGAAATTGTTTGTGGTAGGGTACCTTTTAAAAACATTCCAGGCCCGTCTTTGATCTTTGTAAGCATTTTGGCATTCCTGGTTCCACCACGGCTTTGTCTGTCGACGATAGCTACCAAGAGATTTTCGAATCGAAGAGTCTGCTGCTTGAATAATAGCATTTGTTACAAGTTCGACGGCTTCATCGATATCTCTATTATCTACCATATGCCTGGTTATTTTTGCGAGGCTGCTATATAGCTTCCAATCAGCTGAATCAAAAATATACCTAGGGGTACGCTGAATAGGCTTAATATAGGAAATGCGGGTAAGGATAATAGGGAAATGGTCGCTGTTGTGGAGGTCAGGGTCGACTTTAAGGTTCCAGAAAGGGTATTGCTGCGGAGAACATATGGCTAAGTCAAGGTGATGGTAGGTTCTATTTGGAGAATGAAAATAGGTGATTTCATTGTTATTGAAAAGCGAGAGATTATGGTCTTGGATTAACTGTTCTATTTGTTTGCCACGGTGATTAATATTGGGACTACCCCAAAGAGGATTGTGACCATTCATGTCACCAAGAATAATGAAAGGTTTAGGAAGCTGGGAAATCAGATTATTTAGAGACTTTTGATCTATTGCAATGGATGGGGGGAGGTACAGACTGCAAATGGTAATACTTGAATGGATATGAATCCTGACCGCAACAGCTTGTAAGTCAGTTTGCAAAGTGATGGGAGCACAAGGATAGTCTTAGGCAATGAGCAGAGCCACCCCGCCGGATTGCCTGTCACCTTCCATGTGATCTTTCCTTAAAGTGGTGAAATATCTTAGCTTTGCTTCTTTTGCTGTATGCAGGAACGTCTCCTGCAGTGCAATACATATAGGGTGATAGTGGTTAACCAGATCCCTGAGATCGGAGGTGTGGTGGTGGAAACCATGGCAGTTCCAGGTCATTAAAGCCATTATAAAAAAAGAGAAAAGGGAAAAAACGGTTAGCACTGAGGAGAAGCGGATGGCGTGTCCGTCTCAGAACCGCTGCTAGTGGACATGTCATCCTCCGGTGACACGTACATTTTTAGGGAATCCTCTTCAGTAGGGACGAGATTTTCCAGGATAGGACGATGTTTCAGAAAATCTATTCTCGATAGTTTCTTTTTACCTGCTACAGTTTGTGCTTTAGTTTGATTTTTATTTACAAAAGTTTTCTTAGTAGTTCCTTTATGCTTAGACGAGGCTGGTACATTCAAACTGGTATTTCGGATGTCAGAAGGATTTTTACTATTGCTGTTAGTCTGCTTGTGCGATTCATGTATGTTTTTACGAATCTGTAAATCTGGTTTGTGAATAGAAAGCAAAGATGGAGTATTTACGGGAGGTAATTGCTTGGATGAAATTTCTGTAACGGAAGCTTTATTAATGATTTTACACTGGGATATATCCGTTTGAGTACCACATGATTTCATAGATTTCGAGCTGACCACAGAGGAGAAGGAAACTCCAGGCTTTGGACAACGAGATGTAATTATTTTTCGGGCTTCCGGGTATGAAATATTGTTTTTTTGTTTTAAATTTTGCACTTCTTTTTCAAATTGCCAGGATGGACAAACACGAGAGAAAGAAGGATGAGCACCTTTGCAGTTCACGCATAAAGGTGTTTTATCACAGTTCATGGAGTCGTGGCCGACTTCTGCACAACGTGCACAGGTAGCGGACCCACGACACGACAGCTTGGAATGTCCAAATCGCTGACACTGGAAACAACGAAGAGGGTTAGGAATGTAAGGGCGAACGGTACATTTTAAATAAGCAGCGTATAAATTAGAGGGGAGTTTAGGACTATCAAAAGTTAGAATAAGATGTTTAGTTTTAATTGTTTGCCCGTCGCGACGAATAGTTATTCGACGGACCGCGACAACACCTTGACTTTTCAGATTTTCCAAGATCTCATCCTCTGGGACATTATACAAATCGGACTCAGATATAACACCTTTTGAAAAGTTTAGAGAACCATGCGGGGAAACAGAAACTGAAAACGGGCCTAAAGTATTACTGGAAAATAAAGATTTAGCTTGCGTAGGAGACGATACTTGTACGAGTAGATCACCAGATTTGAGTTTTTTGATAGATTCAACCTCACCAATTACAGACTGTATAGTTTTATGTATAAGGAACGGGGAAATAGAGCTGAAACTTCCATCTGCGTTATTTTTAAGAATGAAGAAACGAGCTTTGTTACTTACAATGTGCTCTCCGGTTGAGGGAGAGAAATTTGGAGCGTTTTGAGAACCCATATTAGCAAAAATAATGTTCGGATCCCGACGGCACCACCCACCACGGAGCCCAACAGGGGGATGCAGAAACCTGCACCAGTGCTAGCCGGGATCTATACGATCACAGGTACTTCTGAAACACAGCCCAGAAAGTACACCGATCACTTAGTCCAAGCCGAAATCCGACCAGCCGATTGGTACATGTGGACCAATATGTACCCCCCGTTTACACGAAGCCGAGGCCAAAGCAACGTGTTGGAAACTCCCCGCCAAAATAGAAATTCCATAAACGATGATTTCCCACACGGGGAGTGCCCTCAATTACCAGGATCCTCATTTCCGGGGACACGGGTCTCCACGCACGGCAAACACGTGGGCAGTTAACAGTTCGCGAGAGGCTATGTGCTATTGTTTTTAGGGCTTTAAAAGTGGATGAGTAGTTTGAACTGGAAGAAATATTCGCAAAAGTGGAGGCAATGGTATTGGCAATATCTTTAGTAGAGGAAATAACTTGACTGCTATTACATAGAATGGAAATTTGATTGTTAGAAAACACACCTGAACACCGCTTCACCTTATCCCACAGTACTTTACTGCTAACAGAGGAATTGATACTGCTTACGTAGTTATTCCAGGAATTTTTCTGGCTTCTCCTTAACGTGCGACGGAATAAGGCTTTATATTTTTTATAAGCGAGAAGGTTATCCGCAGTAGGATATCTTTTAAAAATATTAAAAGCTTTCCTCTTCTCCTTATAAGTTCTCCTGCAGTCATCGTTCCACCAAGGCTTAGACTGTTTACGAGGATGACCCGAAGTCTTCCGGTATTAGTGACCATGTTAACGGATTCATCTACTGATAAATTTTCAACCATTGTTTGGGTAATATTTGCACGTTTACTGAAAGCTTTCCAGTCGACAGAGTGGAGTATGTATCTAGGTATTTCAAAGCTGCGCTTAGAGTGTAACATGTGCGTTAGAACAATTGGGAAATGGTCACTATTATGCAAGTATGAATCGACAGAGAAATGCCAGTGAGGAAAAGTAGAGGGTGAGCATACAGCAAGGTCAAGGGAATGGAAAGTTCTGGTTGGAGTGTGGAAATAAGTTTTCTCATCCCTATTAAAAAGGCAGAGATCGTATGCATGAAGAACCTTTTCAATTTGCTTTCCACGATGATTGAGGTCAGGACTACCCCAAAGAGGGCTATGACCGTTAAAGTCGCCAAATACAATAAAGGGCACGGGAAGCTGATTAATTAAATTATAAAGAGAATTCTGAGAAATAGAGGTATTTGGAGGTAAATATAAACTGCATATAGTAACCAGAGAGTGAATATGAATTTGGACAGCAACTGCTTGCAAATCGCTATTAATTTGAAGAGGGCAGGAGGGGTAGTTATGAGACACGAATAAAGCAACACCACCAGAAACTCGTTCACCACCGTCATTGTCTTTTCTAAGCGTGCTGTGTCGACGCAACTTTGCAGTCTGAGAAGTACGGAGAAAAGTTTCCTGAACTGCAATACAAGCGGGATGATAGGTGTTAACGAGGTCCCTGAGTTCCGAGACGTGCTGTTTAAAGCCGTAGCAATTCCACGACACGAGAGCCATAATGAAGGAAAAGAGGGGATAAAAACCGGATTAGCACCGCGTGGCACCAGAGGCCTCCGCCTCTGAGCTTGAGGTACTTTCCATCACCATGTCTTCATCGGGGGACACTTAAAATTTAACAGAATCGTCCGAATTCCGCATACTCGATTCCGAACATGGTCTGTTTTTCAAAAAGTCTTTTTTCGTTAATTGTTTTGTAAATGTAGGTTGAGGTTTCGATTTCTTTTTAACTTTCGTGTTGGGTTTGGTTAGAGCCTTTTTAGGTTGATTATTAGTTTGACCATAAGAATTTTCTTTTGTAGATGCTTGGATTTTGGAATTGTTGTAACAGTTCTGTCGAGAATTGTTTTGAGGTGTCTTTATTACGTTGCTTGATTTTTTACTTAAGATGTCGGCTTGAGACAAATCTGTCTGGGTAGCTATTGAGACTAAAGATTTGGCTGTTAATGCTGAGCTATAAGAAAAGCCAGGTCTAGGCATGCGCGACATAATAAGCCTGCGTGCTTCAACTTAAGGAAGTCCCTTCTCAGCTTTAAGTGACTGAATCTCCTTCTCAGTCTGCCAAGATGGACAAGAACGAGAGAAGGAAGGATGCTGTCCTTTGCAGTTGACACATAAAGGAGGAGCATTGCAGTTTTCGCTGTCATGTCCCACCACAGCGCAACGAGCGCAGGTAAGGGACCCACGACAAGACAGCTTTGAATGTCCAAAGCGTTGACACTGGAAACAGCGGAGAGGGTTGGGGATATAGACTCTGACTGGGCAGTGGAGGTATCCAGCAGTTATCTGGGCAGGAATATTTGGGGTATTAAATGTCAGGATTATGTGTTTAGTAGGGAGAATCTCCCCATTCCGCCGAATGGTAATTCTGCGAACACCGCACACATTTTCCTCTCTAAGGTTTTCGAGAATTTCGCTCTCGTTGGTACCGCAACAAATCTATCTCTGAAATGACACCACGAGAGAAATTAAGAGAACGATGCACAGAAACAGTGACAGGAATATGACCAAGAGCGGAAATTTTGGATAATATCTGGGCTTGTTTACAGGTCTTAACCTCAACTAAAAGCTCGCCAGTTTTTAATTTTTTCACTGATTTAACGTCACCTACTGCGGATGTAAGATATTTATGGATCACAAAAGGAGAGATGTTATCAAAAGTACCTTCATTCATTTTAATGTTAAAAAATGTTGCATTACTTATCGAGATCTGATACGTTTGTTGTATACTGGGGGGAGCGTGTAAAGAATCCATGATAAGGAAAAGTAAATTCGGATCCCGGCGGCACCACCCACCACGGAGCCCAACAAGGGGATGCAGAGACCTGCACCAGTGCTGTCTAGGATCTATACGATCACAGGTACTCCTGAAGCCACTACCACCCTTAACGCAATGGCCCAGAAAGCACGCCGCTCACTTAGCCCAAGCCGAGAACAAAGTTAACGACCAGCCGATTGATACACATGGGCCAGAGTGTACCACCCGTTTACACGAAGCCGATGCCAAAGCAACGTGTTGAAGATTTCCCGCCCAAATGGAAATTCCATAAAGATGATTTTCCGCACGGGAAATCCCCTCAATTACCAGGACCCTCATTTCCGCGGACACGGGTCTCCACGGACGGCAAACACGTGGGCAGTAAACAGTTCGCGAGAGGCTATGTTCAGAACGGAACATAGCATCACGAGAAAAGCCCTCACCTCCGGAGAGGTAACCGCAACGAGGGAGGAAAAGGAAAGGTTAAAGTAGGAGACAAGAGGAGAGGAAACTGAAAAAGAGAATAAAGTTCGCTGGGGTACCTCGGGGACTAGCGATCGGAGGAAGTGGATGCATCTGCATCCATATCAGAAGCTTTGTCCGACAGCATGTCTTCCTCAGGGGAGACATAGACTTTCAATGAGTCTTCAAAGTTATCAGTTTTATTTGCATGTTTTTTATCTTTCAGAAAGTGTTTATACGTAATCTTTTGAGGAGTGGATTGCTTAGGTTTTTTTGGTGGTGGACATTTAACCACGTTTTGGACAGATGAATTATTTTCACTTTGATGTGAACTATTAGACTGTTGGTTTTGGAGTTCAGATTTATTAATTTTTTTTCGACTTCGCCTGGGTGTCGGTAAGGTCTGGTTTTGCTTTGCTGTTGAAAGATCTAAAGAGGTTTTGGTAACTTGTTCAGTAGCTTCTGTTTGCGTTCCCACACTCTTGACTGATTTTACTGTCATTGAAGTAGCATAGGAGATTCCAGCCTTCGGTGAACGAGCAATAACAAGTTTACGTGCCTCAGGATAGGTGATGTTCTTATTAGTTTTTACAGTTGTAATTTCCTTTTCAAGCTGCCAAGATGGACAGGTTCGTGAGAAAGAGGGATGGGACCCCTTGCAATTCACACACAGAGGTAATTTAGTGCAATTATCACTGTCGTGGCCAACTTCAGAGCAACGTGCACAGGTGAGGTTTCCGCGACAAGACAATTTCGAATGTCCGAATCGCTGGCACTGAAAGCATCTGAGAGGGTTCGGGATGTAAGGACGAACGGAGCATCGTAAGTATCCTGCTGTTATATAGGATGGCATTATGGGTGTATTAAAAGTTAAGATTAAATGTTTTGTGGGAAAACTGTTACCATCACGGCGAATAGTTATCCTTCGGACAGCGCATACTTTTTGGTCACGAAGGTTTTCGAGGATTTCATTTTCAGGGACTAGAGTTAGGTCAGTTTCAGAGATAACACCACGTGAGAAATTTAAAGTACTATGAGGGGTGACAGATACAGCCAGATGACCGAGCTTCGAGCATGTGGAGAGTTTAAGTGCTTGATCTGAGGAATCAGCTTCGACTAGTAAATCACCTGATCTTAGTTTTTTTACAGATTTAATATTACCTATTGATGACTGTAAACATTTGTGGATAAGGAATGGGGAGATTTTGTCAAAAGTACCTTCTGTTAGTTTAATAATAAAAAAACGCAAGTTGCTTTTTTGAGAGTCAACAATTAGACTCTCTGACCGATCCGCCCATGAAGCCGCACCTAAATTTTCCTTAGTTGCAGCCATCATGAAAATATAAACCACGGATTCCTTCCAGTCTGAACGGGGCCCCCGCCAGACCCCGCCTTCCACACTTTCCTAACGTGTAAAGTGTAACCGCCGGAATACTCCGCAACTAGATAACAGGCGCCGGGCCGTAACGTACACCTGGTGCACAGGGTCCACAGCCGTGGAGGATTTCCCGATACGTCGCGACGCCCATCATAGAGATACACGTGACGAAGGGTTTTCAACCTCCGGGACCGTTTCAGGAGAACGTTCCTCAACCAATACCAACACAGTACGCCACTCCTCTTCACCGACACAACCCCAACAGGGTCCATTCCCGAGCCCAAACGGTATCCCTTGCGGGAGAGGCCGAAGAGTGGTACAGGACCCAGTAAAGTCGAGGTTGGATGGGCGGAGATCGGTATTGATACAGTGAAGGCTCCGAAGGGGACAGAAAGCACAACACAATTTTTTTTTTTTTTAATTTTTTATTTTATTTATTTTTATTTTATTTTTTTAACAGTAGGAACAAAACTAAACACACCAGATTAGTACAGAAAAACCGAAACAAAACGAGTTAGAAGGAACTCCAGAGGGAGGGAAAAGAGACAGGATAAGAAAAAAGAGGAAGGACAACACAAAAGGACAGAAAGAAGGGAAAAAGGGAAAAGAGCGCTAGGGTACACTGGGGACGCGTCACCCACGCCTGCCAAGAGGTAGCAAGCCCCACGGAGGGAGAAAAAAGACACTGGGGAAACCTCGGGGTCGTGAAGCCCGTGTTCACTTAAAGAAAGTGAACCCCCTGAGGGGGTGCATGAGGCGAGCATTAATCATTTTTTCCATGATTTTACACATGCAACTTGTAAGAGCAATAGGGCGATAGCTCTGAGGATTCGTTGGATCTTTCCCAGGCTTTAAAATAGGAATAATGACAGCAGTTCTCCAAAGGGTGGGAAAAGAGTGTTCATGCCAGATTCTATTGTACAAAATTAGTAGGTTTGAAAGTGAAGAAAGGGACAAGTTTTTTAACATAGAATAGGAAATTAAATCTGGACCACATGAAGTCTTATGAGTACTTTTTAGTGCTGTGTTGAGTTCCTTTAAAGTAAAGCTATTGTTGTAGGGAGAACGAGTTTTAGAGAGAAAGTTTATCTTCTTTTTCTCTGCTATTGTCTTTATGGTTTTAAAAGTGGATGAGTAGTTTGAACTGCAGGAAATATCAGCAAAAGTGGAGGCAATGTTATTGGCAATATCTTTATTAGAGGAAATAATTTGACTGTTATTACGTAGAATGGAAATTTGATTGTTAGAAAACACCCCAGAACACCGTTTCACCTTATCCCACAGTATTTTACTGCTAACAGAGGAATTAATACTGTTAACATAATTATTCCACGAATTCTTCTGGCTTCTCCTTAAAGTGCACCGGAATAATGCTTTATATTTTTTATATGCAACAAGGTTATCCGCAGTCGGATACCTTTTAAAAATATTAAAGGCTTTCCTCTTCTCCTTATAAGTTGCCATTCTCCAGGCAACCCTGCATTCTCCCTATCTGCCATTCTCCATGATGAAAGGAAGGTCTGTTCTTGCCAAATTCGGTTAAATAAATGTAGTAAGTTTAGAACTGAACAAGTCGATAGGTTTTTTATCATACAGTATGAGATATTGTCTGGATCACAGGAAGTATTGTGTGTATTCTTGAGTGCTCTATTTAATTCTAGAAGGGTAAAGTTATTATTATAGGGTAGGTTTAGATTAGTTCGGAAATTAATTGCTTTCTTTTCAGCAGCGATTTTGTACTTAATAAAATTAGAGGTTGGTTGGTTGGTTGTATAGGGTTTATTGGCACTGAATCCTCCTGGGATATATTGTGCCAAACAAATTGTTAAAATATAAACGATTACGATAAAGAATCATTTAAAACAGCAGGGCTAAAAGAATGTCAGAAGATGAGCAAATATAAAAATATGCAATGACAGTGTATAAATAAAAGCTATGAGTTAATGATCTTAAATATACGCATAAAAACCAATATCTTTTAAAAAATTAAAA